>JAPJBO010000989.1:0-80621 GCA_030068145.1 Diplonema papillatum
ACTGGCATGCGAAGAAACTACAGCCTTGTAGTTGACCAGTGCTGCCAGGTGCACCAACCGGACGACGGCCTGCGCATTCAGTGCTGCCGGGCGCATCGGCTGACGCGATGGGCTGCCCGAACGCCGACGCGTGCTGCGGACGGGGGCATCACAGGGGTGGTGCTGGCCGCGACAGCAGCAGTGGCGACGGGGGTGGCGGTGGTCGTGGCGGCGGCCGCGGCCGTGGCCGCGGCCGCGGCGGCCGAGGCGGCGGAGACGACAGTGACGGAGACGGTGGCGGCGGCCGCGGCACTGGTCGCGGCCGCGCACGCGGCGGCGGTCGCGGCAGCGGTCGCGGCGGGGATCGCGGCGGCGGCGGCGGTGGCGGTCGCAGCCTAGGCGAGAGCGACGGCCTCACAGGCCGGAAGCGGCGCGCGCCGTCCCCACCTGGAACACCTACCAGCCGTGGCCGGAGGAGGCGGACGACGAAGTCGCCCCCGAAGCGCGCCCCCCCGCCAGCAGGCAGGAAGCGACCCGCGCCATGCACCCCCACGGCCTCTCCCGCAGCCGCGCTGCGCGCACGACGACGACGACGCGCCGATCTCGGCGACGACGGCACTGGCCTCGCCGGCCCGAACACACCGCGCCCACCCGGCCCCGCCCGGCCCTCTTCGATGGCAGGCCCTGACTCGGGCCCTTTTACTGATTCTGGTTCCGACCCTCCACGGGTCACACAACGATCGCGCCCTCCCGCCGGCTCTTCCCGGCTACTCGCGTCCTCCGCATCGCGGCGTGCCTACCGGCGCAAACGAGAAAGCGAAGATTCCGATTCCTTTTCGGATTATGAAATCGTCAGTAGTTTCCAAGAACAGTTGCAACCGACTAGAGTTGCGCCGCGCCGAAAGCGCGGAAAAAGTGACCCTTCTGGAGTCACGTAGCGAAAAGCTGGCATAGTGTGGTACTCATTTGCTTGCAAATGACTCCCCACTAACGCAACAAGACGACGATTTCTTGTGATTTTTTGTGATTTAGAACGATTTTCTTTGTGATTTTTACTGATTTTTTGTGATCTAGAACGATTTTCTGTGACGTCGTCAGCAGGCAGGTGCTGTAGTGCACCTGGGTTTTAGCGGTTTACCTGTGGGCAGTTTTTTTTAGAGAGTGTTAACACAACCACCAGCTTTGGAAAAAAAAGAGTCATGAACGGTCACACGGAGACCATAAAACCCCGGAATTTCAAGCGAACTTTAACTCTAAAAAGGAAGATTTCAGCACCATGGAACCAGCCAATGTCGCAACTGTCGCGCCCCCTGCCGAACCGGTTACGCAAGTTGCGGTCACGTGCAACGGTATCCAGATGAGTGTGGGGTGCATGGATTTGGCAGATCTGTTCTCCAAGCTCGAATTGTTGGGGATGGAGCTTTCTTCTGGGACTGTATTCGGTTACGACGGTGACGAGTGGGTATTGTTGGGACCCGGTATTCCCTTCTCCTGCTTCAGCCGCGTCGCATTGCAGGACCCGGCAGTCGAAGAGAGCAGTCGAAGAGAGCAGGCTGTAGTGGCATTCTGTTATGAGGTTTGCCGATAGGGACCTTCGAGTTGCAACGTAGGATCAGACAGTTTTGACGCAGCAAGAGGTGTATTGAGACCTGACAAGTGGTTCTTTTCCAAAATCGGGAGAGGGATGGTAATCCACTGTCAAGTCTTTGGGAGGGCAGCCGACTCTTTGGATAGGCACCCCTGCGTTGGGCCTCCTCAGCTCACTTTGGAAAATACCCTTTTTCGGTTTTGTGTGGTCGTCTCATCGCGTATATCTCGCGATGTACAGCCAGGTCCTCCACAGAAAAGTAAAGTTCCATGTCTTCAGCACATCAGCCAGTTGATCTGCACGGTCCAGCACCCGACCAGCCCTTGCAATCCGCTCCAGTACAGCCGACCCAGCCTGCAGTACCCGTAGCACTCGTCCAACCGACCCAGCTTGCAGTACAAGCAGCGCTCGTCCAGCCGCAGCCTGGGCAGCACCCGGCGACGCAACAGCCGGCCCAGCAGCCTGCAGGGCACGGAAGCCTCGACCAGCAGCCGGCAGCACTTGGAAATTGTTACCTTGACTTTTGTCAGGGAAATGCACTTAGCAGATATTGAGCAAACCCCGGAAATTCCCAAAATCCGGAAAAATCGGCAAAAATGGCCGAAAATGGCCAAAATCTGCCAAAAATCTGGAAAAATCGGCCAAAATGGGCCAGAATCCGAAAAATCCGAAAAAACTGAAAATTTCCGAAAATTTGCTAAAAATTTGCGAAGTACACTTCCCTGGCAAAAGGTCCAATGAAATTGAATGCCCTTAGGGGACTAGTCCCCTAAGGGCACATTTTCATTGGGAAGTACTGGGAAATGCACTTCGCAAACTTTTTTGCAAATTCTTACCAGGAATTGTAATGCAAAATAGGGACTAGTCCCCTATTTTGCATTACAAGGGCACATTTCACATTGGGACTAGTCCCCTAAGGCACTTTTCCCTTTTTTTTCTCCAAAAGATTTATTTTTGCGCGCGCGCGCGGAAAATTTTGGGGGTCAAAATAACATGGGCACAAAAAAAAAAAAAAGACTTTCTACCCTAATACAAAAAAGAACAGCACCTTGCACAGGTCACCCTTGTCCTCGATGGAGCGCGCGGAGGCCCGCCGGGACGGCGAGTGCTCCGCAGACGAGATCGTCGCGACCGACGCGGTGCGCGTCGTGCGCGAGTCGTCGGAGTTGTTGCCGTGGGGCACCGGGTTTCCGCCGTTGGCGGCCGCGGCCGCGGCCGCCACCGCGTCTGCCGACGGCGAAACGGCGGCCGCCGACGACTGCTGCAGGCCGCTCGTCGGAGACGCTGCCTGCGGCAGCGTGCAGTCGTGGGGGTCGTCCCGCTTCCGCTGCGACGCAGTGTCGCTGGGTGCGACGGGGGAGAGGTCCCCCGCCGCACTGCGAACAGCATCGGGTGCGGGTTCTTCGCTGAGGCCTGCTTCCGACGCAGCTTGGAGGATGATGCTTTCCCGGTGTTTGTCGGTCCGGGTTGACGTGCCGAGCTTCAAGCTGACTTCTGCCGCGTCAAGTTCTTTCAACGCGTCGGGCACGTCGTCCTCGCCGTCTCCCCTGCTTGACCAAAGCGCGGTTTCCCCGTGTTGCAAGCTTTGCCGCCTGTCTCCCGACGACACTTCGTCGTCTTCTTTCAGCTCGACTCCGACGTCTTCTTGCGTCGAATACGCGCTGTTTGGCGCCGTGGTGTGGTCGCTGAACGTGGGCTCCGCGGTCTCCGGGGCCCTGGTCTTGAACGGGTTGCCTCGCCGCTTCCGGTTGCTCGGCAGCAGAGTGGGCGAGTACTCGATCACGTCGTCCACGACCGAGCTCATCAGCGCCACGTCGCGAGCTAGCGCTTCATTCTCGCCAAACATTCGGCGCCCGGCTTCGGTTCGACTGCGTGCCCTCGCGGCACGAGCCAGGCGGAACCCACTCCCGCGCTACTACGACCGGATTTGGGCACACGCAACCCTCCTTCCGGTTTCGGCTTATTTTCCTTTTTCGGTGGGGAGGGTGTCCGGGTGTGGGGTTGGGGGGGGGGGTCGTTTTTCTTCTGTATTTTCGTTGTTTTCTTCTGCGAGGCGAGGTGATGTTCGGAGAATATAATAGTTTCAGGGTTCAGAGAGAAGAGTGAGAAAGAGAGGTACTCACGACTTAGCAGTCCCAGGGCGTCTTCCCGCCCACCCGTATGTGTTCTCGTCGTCATCGCTACCGCGCTGACCTTACGAGAGAGTAAGAGGGAAGAATTAGAGCCGGAACACGACTACCTAGGTCCTGTTCTGGGGCGCAACGTTTGGTTGCAATGTCACTACGCATCGTTCCTTCGTCGGTTTTTGGAGTGGGTCGCGTCCCTTCCTGGTTTGAATCGCTGCTTCGTCCGGGCTGGTTGCTTCGCGCTTCCTCTTCGTTTTGCATCACCCTCCACTCGCTGCTGTGCGGAAATGCTGCATATAAGTCGAACTTCGAGTGCGTGGGCCCCAAAGAAAGGCCCATCACACTGGTTCCAGATTACATAGCCCGGGTCTCTGGGCCGCATCCCCTCCCTGCTCTCGGTCGCCTGGTCTTGAATCTCGCTGCTTCGTCCGGGCTGGTTGCTTCGCGCTTCCTCTTCGTTTTGCATCACCCTCCACTCGCTGCTGTGCGGAAATGCTGCATATAAGTCGAACTTCGAGTGCGTGGGCCCCAAAGAAAGGCCCATCACACTGGTTCCAGATTACATAGCCCGGGTCTCTGGGCCGCGTCCCCTCCCTGCTCTCGGTCGCCTGGTCTTGAATCTCGCTGCTTCGTCCGGGCTGGTTGCTTAGCGCTTCATCATCGTTTTGCATTCACCTGTCTCGTGGTTCGCTCGTGAAAGCCTACAATCGGGTTCGCCTCGCCCAGCTCGCTGTCCGCTCGTGAAAGCCTACAATCGGGTTCACCTAGCCCAGCTCGCGGTCCGCTCGTGAAAGACTACAATCGGGTTCACCTAGCCCAGCTCGCGGTCCGCTCGTGAAAGACTACAATCGGGTTCACCTAGCCCAGCTCGCGGTCCGCTCGTGAAAGCCTAAAAAGGAAGGACAAGGCTGAGCAGAATTGCTTACGAGCACAAACGAAAGGATGTTGTTACCGCTGGGACGACGCCGCGCGAACACGAAAAAGAAGAAAAAAAAGATACAAAGATTTATTTCGGAGTTCACACTGTTTTGATATAAAACGAATGCGCAGGCGATATCAGCACCGAGCTTCTCTGGAGGGCAGTGGCGTGGTTAGCAAGAACATGCTTGGGACGGAGATGGGCTTGGCATCGCACTGTCCCCGTCTGCGCATTGTTTCGGTCTTTTCAAGTCACGTACACATAAGGCGGACCCGATATCAGCGCGGAACCTGGACGTTTCCCTGGACAGCGGTGTGAGTCTGGTTTGTCCGGCGGCTGTTCGTAGCTCGTCACAGCCGGGACCACCCATGCTACTAGAACACAGGCGAATCCGTCACGGGAGAAGGCCCGTACGACCGTGTGTGAACAATCAAGCAAGCTCAGGGACCCCCACCCTGACTGTGACTGCAACTACGCTAGACCGAGCAGACTTCCTTTTGTTTTGGTGACAAGCTGCGTAAACGAGTGTGGGGGAGCGTTTGCTTCACCTTCTGCTCACGTGCGCCGCCGCTGTTCGGAAAATGTTCCTTTCAGTAAATAGAGTTGTAGAATGCAAAGCAAAGCCAGTATCGCAGGCATTTCGTGAAACTGTTGTCGCAACGCATGCTGCTCTGCCAGGGGGGTTTTTTTTTTGTTGCTAAAATGGCGAAAAGGCGCAGAGTCAAGCGAGTAAAGGCGAACCATCTTGCCTGCATTCTATGTAGTGTGCCGGCAAATAAAGGCGGGCACGTGAGTTTGTTTGCATTATGATGAACAGTGCTATCCTACACGGACGGGGGATTTCTTTTTTTCAGTTTCTGGCGACTATCGCGCAGTCAGTTGCATGTGACGGTGTTCTTTTTGATTGCTGCTAAATAGTCAACTTCTTTTTCTTTGAGTAAACGTCTCAGGGTACCCATTTTTCTATGGTAGCCGCCTTTCCCTGGATCGTAGTTGAGCCACTTCGGCACCCACACAGACAACCTGTGCAGCCGTTTTTTACAGAGACTGGGCTGGGAGTTGCATTCAGGAGCCAAACCATGAACACCTGGAAAACTAGTTTAGGAGGAATCGAACCGTGGTTGAATGGGATAATTACAACCCCGTGCGGGACACGAACCCGCAACCTTTGGATTCGAAATTCCTATGTCGCGCGTGCGAGGCCGGGACGAAGGTGGTGTCGCTTGCAACTACAGGGTGAACACGCGTCACATTTACCCGCGGTCCGCATACGGGTTCAAAAAAGACAGGCGCTTCGTTTCGGTTGTGTGTGCCGGTTGATTGTTTTCCCACCCTGTGACATTTCCAGGTTGGGGAATTCTGATCAACCGCAATACACCCTAAGCCCTTTTTTTTTTTTTTTAGCCTGGCTGCCAAAAAAACGCCAACATTTTGACCCCTGCTACTGTTCGACACACCATGCCTCCCCGGAATTATTTTTAGTATTCGACAAATCGAATAATGACACACGTGTTTATTGTTCGACCGGGCCCTTTAAATATGCGAAAGGGGGGGGGTTAGGTCCTGCGTCAGGTAGATGCTAGTTTGGGGTTTCGACTCCCGCAATATGGGCAGCCCAGTTTGCGTACGTTCTGCGTATAAGTCGATCTTTGAGTGCGTGAGCCCCTCCGAAGAAAGGTCCATCACACTAGTTCCAGGCTACTTAGCCCGGGTCTCTGGGTCGCGTCCCCCTCCTTCTCTTTGTCGCCTGGTCTTGCGTCTTGTTGGCCCGTCCGGGCTGGTCGCTTCGCGCTTCCCCTTCGTCGTGCATCACCTCGTCTCCACTCCCTGCCGCACGGGCTTCTACGGTTTGTGCCACCTGCGACGCGGGTCGCTTTACTGCTTTTCTGCGCGACGGCTGCTCTCTACTCGTTGCCTTATCCGCGATTGCCGCTTCTCGTACCGACCGCGCCTGCCTTTCCTGTTCTGCCTTTCGCCTCTGGGTCCGTCGGCCGCCTCAGCTCTGGCGTCCTGCTGTGCTGTCTGGATCTCCTCTCCTTCTTACGTTGCTTGCGCACGTTCTAGGGATAAAAGGAGTCGACTCTGCTCGCGTGAGCAGGGAACGTCGGTCGTACCCTTTGTTGTCTTTCGTTCAGGCACCGTACTACGGTTGGCCCTTTTTTACATTTTGCGCCAGCTTGGAAGGAAATGCTCGACAATAGCTGCCAGACAAAGAACCGAAGGGATTCCCAAGTGCTGCAACTACCGAGCGAACGTGAGGTCATGCGGGTCTACCCCAACGCGAACAACACACATCACACAAACACAACAGGTCAAAAGTCCTGAGTGAGAAAACAACACCCGCGAAGAACAACTTCGCGTTCTTGTGTTCCCGCTAGGTGGTAACGGCTTTGTCGTTGATTGTTGTTTATATTTGTTGTCCTCTAGAGCCGAGGGGGGCAGTGCTTGGAGTGGCTATGTGCTCAACACCGCACCGGTGGGGGGGAAGAGTGAAATAATGATTGAAATTGCGGGGTTTAGGGTCTCTGGCGGTGACCAATTCTTAAGGCAACTAATTTTTTTTTTCTTTTGGTACTACAACAGGGCCTTATATATAAAAACTCCTCCCACGTAACTGTCCATAAATTGCTCGGAGTTACTAAAAATCCCAGTTGCGGCACAACTGCACGTTTATGTACCCGACAGGGTGCACCTCTTTTGTGGTTGTCACTACTGTCCACCACAGAGACTGTCCTTCGGGAAGCAAAAGAGCCATGCGAAGAAGGCAAGTGTTGGGGTACTGTAGCAGTGTGCCGGGATCATTCAAGAACGTTGAAGTATGGCTAAAAAAGTGGTGTCACCTGAGGGGGTAATCTCGGCGGACAGCCGCGGTCTTCGCTTTCTTGGCAACACGTCATGAAACAGCCAGAAATACCAGCGCCGCAGGCGCGGAAAATTTTTCAAGCTATTGGGCCAGTCGCAGGTTCCAAAATTGAGGCTGTACATTGCTTATCCAAAGGTGCAGTAACCGGTGCTGTGTACTGCTAGTGTGACTGCTGTACTGTAGCACTACTACTGGACCCCTCAGCCGGGGCATTCTGTGCTTTTTTTTTTTTTTTTTTTCGTTGCTCGGACTTGGTCCGAGCACCAGACCCATATATAAGCCACTGTACTACAACAGTGCTCCCGCTAACCTCACTTTAGGTGATACCGTCTCTACGGATCTTCTCAGCGCAAGCGCTCAGCTTCAGAGGTACGCCACGCTTTGACGCTTCGGTTCGGGAAATTGGTTTCACAGAAGAGGATATCAAAAGGCAACGAACCCAAGTAGAAATGTGAAAACGGGTTAAGATCGGGGAAAGATTTTGGAAGGTGGCGCATTCGTCGGCGGAGCGTTTGCAGGTGGCGCATTGGTGGGCGCCCTTGGACGAATCGGCTCGTGCAGCTTGGCCGGACTGTCTCCGTCTTGGCCGCGTGACAAGGCGACTTCTGTAAACAATTGTATTCCAAGACAATTCTATTCAACAACTGTCAAGTTCTGCCGGGGCAGGGATTGGCGTGCGTGCTTTGGAATACAATTGTGCACAATTGTATTCCAAGACAATTCTATTCAACAACTGTCTACTCTGTAGTTCTGCTGGGGCAGGGATTGGCGTGCGTGCTTTGGAATACAATTGTGCACAATTGTATTCCAAGACAATTCTATTCAACAACTGTCAAGTTCTGCCGGGGCAGGGATTGGCGTGCGTGCTTTGGAATACAATTGTGCACAATTGTATTCCAAGACAATTCTATTCAACAACTGTCTACTCTGTAGTTCTGCTGGGGCAGGGATTGGCGTGCGTGCTTTGGAATACAATTGTGCACAATTGTATTCCAAGACAATTCTATTCAACAACTGTCTACTCTGTAGTTCTGCTGGGGCAGGGATTGGCGTGCGTGCTTTGGAAGACAATTGTGCACAATTGTATTCCAAGACAATTCTATTCAACAACTGTCAAGTTCTGCCGGGGCAGGGATTGGCGTGCGTGCTTTGAATACATAATTGTATTTAGCCCCCCCCCCCCCCCCCTGTAGGCTCTCGCGTTTGGTGCAGGCTACTAGCTTCTGTTGCTGGGGGGTCCGGTGGGTCCGGGGGGGCTCCGCCCCCCCCCGGCGAACGGTATCAACGGGAAAAGGGTGAGGAATTCCTCATGAGGAATTCCTCACCCTCTTTTTTCCAGCCTCTTTTTCTTTTTTTCGACTGTTTCTTGTAGTAAGCGGTCGTTTTTCTTTTTTTTTTTTGAGGAATTCCTCGCACTTTTTTCGTTAGCGGGAGCACTGTACCACAACGTATCGTGAACAACTGCTACAAAATACGTAAGAACAGCGTGTTTTTGGTGGTTGAACAGAATTCCCAGACCCGAATGGGAAGCAGGGTAAAAAGCAAGTGGGAAAATAGTTGATCGACCCGGCACGCACAAAACAAAAGGAGCTCGCCCGTCTTCCTCGGTGTCAAGGATCCAGAGTTCTTGCGATCCCTGGGGGGTGGTTTGCAAGAACGTGCTTGGAATGGATATGCGCTCAACACCGCACTGGTCCCGTGTTTCGGTCCTTTAAGCCACGAACGCATAAGGCGGACCATCATCAGCGCGGAGTCTGAGTGTCTGCAGACAGGACAGCGGGTGTGTGAGTTTGGTTTCAGGCGGCTGTTCGTAGCTCGTCATAGCCAGGACCATCCGTGCTACCAGAGCACAGGCGAATCCTTCACGGGGAGAAGGCCCCTACAGCTGTTTGTGACTGCGACTCACTACGCAGCACTGACGTGTCTTCTACTTGCGGTGGCAATCTGTGAAATAAAGTCCGCAGAGCACAGTGGACGTGGGGTTGCCGTGTGCAGCACCAGTGGTTGAAGTGCCAAAAGGAAAAGAGTGCGAGTTGATCCCTGGGGGGACGGGGCCAGCAGGTATTGCTTCCCTTGGTCGTTTCCCTTTCTACATCAAAGGACGCGTGAACCGTGCGGGCTTCGATGATTTCAACGCCCGCAGGCGGACGCGTTTCACGCAAACATCTGGACGAAAGTCTTTCTTCATAATCATCGCGGGAGAGCCTTGCGGCTACATCGCAGCGGTTATCTGCGAGGGGGTTTGGAATGAGAATTCGCTTGAAGCAGGAATAGTTGAGCTGCAGCTCTTGACAAAGATAGATGGAAAAAAAGAAGGTGTTTTTATTCTTCGCTTTTTCTCACGAAGGGGGGTCGGTCCTGCTTTTGGCTTTGTAGGCTCCCGACTCCCCAATTCGTGGTTAGCACAAACTCAAGAGGTCTATTCCCTGCAGTATTGGCATACTTTGAAAAGAAATTAGAGCCCAGTCACTCGCACAACCGCGGCTGGTACAACACTGATGACAGTAGAGAGTTGTTTTCATTGACCGCAGCGCTAGCTAGATTCAGACGTTTTTGACAGCGACTCGGTTTGCGGTGACGAGCTTCTGAGTTGACACCACAGGCATGCATTCAACCAGTCAGAGCCTTCACTGGCTTGCATCACCCACAAAAATGCAACGTGTGCAGCGGGCAGCGTCCGACCTGCAGCTGGTTTTGCGCCTCCGGTGACTTTCAGCAACTGGGATATCCTACTTGCGCAGCACGTTCCCAAAGGTTGGACACACAACGTAAGAAGAATTGCTCTTGCGTTCGTTGCCTGAGCGGTGGAGCGGTTGAAGGTGACAATCTGTTCCCGCGTTACCGTCTTCTCCGTATTGCTGTCGGAATGCGCTGGCCCGATGGGCTCTCTCTCCATCAGTAGGGTGTCTCACGACGGTCTAAACCCGTTCCCTGATAGCGGGTGAACAATCCAACCCTTAGACAATTCTGCCTGTCTAGGTTAGGAAGAGCCGACATGGAAGGATTAAAAAGCACGTGTTCATTTCAGGGGATTTGTCTAGCTTGCGTACGTAGCGTACTCTGCAACAACGGAGTATTGAAATTTTAGAGTGCAAGTTCGCTTAGGGATCCGGGGTTTTATAGTCTCCGGGTGACCATAGACGGTAAAGGTTCCTTTTAAGGTATAGTATGTTTCGAGACTGAAAGTCCTATGAACATTCAATGTGAATAGCCTCTATTCGAGCCAACCCGGCTTTGTCTACACTAAAAAAGTGTATTGTTTTTGGACTAGATAATAGTGTGGAGACTTATTTTTTTTCCCTGGTCCCGGGCAAAATGCATAGGGGTGGCAGAGTGAGCAGGCGTCGGCCTTTAGGCCGGTGCGCCCGGGTTCGAACCCCGCCCATCACACTTTTCCGGTCGAAAAGATTGTTTTCGAGGTTAGTTGCGTTTTGGGGTCGTGGGGATGTGCCCGATATTAGCGTTTTTTGCGGAGCTTCTCAGTATCTCGCGGTATTTGGGTCCACCCCGGGAAACGGAGTCGGGGCGCCGCCGTAAGCGCCGCCATCGCTGTGATGTGTTCCCCCCGCTCCCTTGCCAGTCTCCCCCACACAACTTTTCGTCGTCTTGTTGCGTCAGTGGGGAGTCATTTGCAAGCAAATGAGTACCACACTATGCCAGCTTTTCGCTACGTGACTCCAGAAGGGTCACTTTTTCCGCGCTTTCGGCGCGGCGCAACTCTAGTCGGCTGCAACTGTTGTTGGCAGTTGCTCACGATCTCATAATCCGAAAAGGAATCGGAGTCTTCGCTTTCTCGCTTGCGCCGATAGGCACGCCGCGATGCGGAGGACGCGAGTAGCCGGGAAGAGCCGGCGGGAGGGCGCGATCGTTGTGTGACCCGTGGAGGGTCGGAACCAGAATCAGTAAAAGGGCCCGAGTCAGGGCCTGCCATCGAAGAGGGCCGGGCGGGGCCGGGTGGGCGCGGTGTGTTCGGGCCGGCGAGGCCAGTGCCGTCGTCGCCGAGATCGGCGCGTCGTCGTCGTCGTGCGCGCAGCGCGGCTGCGGGAGAGGCCGTGGGGGTGCATGGCGCGGGTCGCTTCCTGCCTGCTGGCGGGGGGGCGCGCTTCGGGGGCGACTTCGTCGTCCGCCTCCTCCGGCCACGGCTGGTAGGTGTTCCAGGTGGGGACGGCGCGCGCCGCTTCCGGCCTGTGAGGCCGTCGCTCTCGCCTAGGCTGCGACCGCCACCGCCGCCGCCGCCGCGACCGCCACCGCGTGCGCCGCCGCGTGCGCGGCCGCGACCAGTGCCGCGGCCGCCGCCACCGTCTCCGCCACTGTCGCTTTTCACAACTTTGCAGACCTTTGCAGAGCTCTGCAGAACAATGTGTCAAACCTAATTATGAAAAGTTGTGACTTTTTGTGCTAAGAAATAGGTGGATCACCCCAGCTCGCGCTCTTTTTTCCTATTGTGCTTTGCCAAGTCCATGGCTCTTGTGACCGACACCGAGTTCACGTTCGCGAGGAAAGCGATCTCGGGCCCCCCACGTGCATAAATTTTAGAGGAAAGTCCAAAAAGTAATAATAATCTCTTCCGGTGACTTTGCGCGTCATTTCGTTGTCACCTTCGTCAATATGATTTTTTTTAGAGCTATAGTTCGCTTGAGAATCCGGGAATTTAGAGTCTCCGGGTGACCTTCGTCGAATGGGTTCTTTTAAAGCTAATACGTTGGCATGCATGGCTTCTTTCGTGTACACTTTACTTGCTCGCTTTGGCGAGTCAGGTTCGAAACAATTTGTGACCGACACCAAAGGGTTTTTTGTGTTCAACTCTTCGCGTCGTACGTATCGTTCCGGTTGTTGAGAACCAATACGCGGCTTCGTCAAAAAGGTTCCGCCCTCTAGAGGATTTTTTGCGCGCGCGGAAAATTCAGGGGGCCAAACTAACGTGGCCCGTCGTGGGCACAAAAAGACCTATTAGCTTCGAAAAGAGCCAAAATGTGGCTGCCTATCAACCTGTTTTGACCCCTGGCTGGCAGAGGTCCCCGTCCACGTGCGCAAGCACGGCTAATGGCAACACGTGCACAGTCGAAGGCCTGTCAGTAGTCCCGAGGGACGGTAGTACGAATGCAATCCCTTACCGTACCCCTGGCGGCCGGAGCCTGTCCCTCTTTTGATGATGAAAAGAAAGCCGTACCCCTTCTTCTTCTGACGTGAGGTGGATCGCCATTTCGAAGTTGTCGCTGTCTTGCGCCCCGTTGTCGCCCGGGTAGCGTTTCGTAGACCTCCTGTTCTGGAGATGCATCAACTCACCGCCTTCAGCTGCATCGAGGTCGTCAGTTGCAGCGGCCCGCACGAGGAGCGACGTGTCGTATGCGGGTAAGCCTTCATCCAGGGTCGCAGGCCGCATCCAGGCAGCGTCCTCCCGTTCGCAGACTCGGGCCGGGTTCCCGATGAGGGCCGCGCAGCGGTCTTCTTCAACGTGGGGGAGCAGCACGCTGCGGGGGCCCACTGTGACTCCGTCGTTCATGTGCACCCCGGGGACTACGTGGCATGAAGTTGGCATCCGAACGCCGCGGCCGATGACTGTTCTCTCGTACTTCATGTTCCCACCCGCGAAGTTATGAGCGTACATATTCCCGCCCAAGTCGGTGACGACGACGCCGTCACCGAACTCGACGAGGTCAGCCTCCGGCGACTGCGGGGCGCTGGTCATGATGACGTTGGCGCCCACCTTTCCCCCCCGCAGCCGGTGGTACCACTGCATGATGTGCGTGCCTCCGTACACCAGCCGCAGGGGCTGCACCGCGCCTATCGACAGCGACAGGCACGCGATCCACCGAGCGTGGTAAAACGACCGCCAGGCGTGAACCTCGCTTTCGGACACCCGCCCGAGCAGGATCCACTTCCCCGCGATCGCGAGCAACGCCTGCAGTGGGGCCACAACCATCCCGAAGCACGCGAAAAAGGTGACCGTTGCGACCGCCGTCGTCAAGGACCAGGGCTGGTGCAGGTCGTCGTGCACACCGCTGGCGACCGCGGTACCGAAGACTAGCGCGCAGATTATGAAGAAGCTGTCGGCGACGCCCCTCATCGCGCTGAAGACCATGTTGTAGCACTGAAACGGAAAGTTCGCGGCTGTATCGTGCTTCGGGTTGTACGCGACGGTGATCTTGTTTCCGATGGACATCGTCTTCGTCCGCACAACTCGACCGGCAGCAACCAAGCCCCCGGCCGAAACCGCGGACAAAGCTTCAAGCTGCGCGCCCGGGAGGACGAGGGACAACGGGCCAACGAAAGAGTCGTCCCCGAGGTGGGTCGACATGAACGTGACCGTTCCGCTGCGCACGTCGCATAGGACGCAGGGGAACACGGGGATGAACCCCCAGTACACTCGCTCCCCGGCTGACACCAACCCGGGGACCGCGTGGAACGGGCTGAGGATGTTCGAGATGGGTATGCGGTACCCGAGGCAGCGGTACCATAGCCACATGACCGGCGTGTAGCGGAAGAGAGGCATCAGCAGCCGTTCCGTCATCCGGATCAAGCGCAGGACGAACCAGAAGCGCACGACCAGAGGCGGCGTCACCTTCTCGGTCCCGGGCTTCACCCTTCCCAGCAGCAACCACCGGACGATGAGGGTCTCCGCGATGAAGACAGAAGTCACCAGCAAGGGGATGCAGACCAGCCGCATGAGGGACGTGGCGGTCAAGTACACGTGCTTGCCCCCGAGGGTCAGCGTCGGCTCCGGGGCTGGGTCACCAAGGCGGCCGACGCAGTACCCGGGGACCTGCGCGATCGTCCAGGCGAAGTGGGCCGTGAGTAACGCGAGGCAGACGGAAACCGTGACCAGCAGCGCTGCCAGCGCAGTGAGCTGGAGCGAGACGAGCCAAAGCGAGGTGCCCTCCTTCGTCCGCAGGAACACGTTCCCGCAGACGTCAACCGGCGGCGCGGTCCCGGGCGGAAGGACGTTGTTTTCGTACACCGTCGAGCCGGAGGGAACGACGCCTTCTGCGACCCCCCTCGGACACACCACAACACCCCTCCCCAACTGCGTCCCCGCCATCGTGTACGACTCCGGCAGGAGGACACACTCAGCGCCGATGTACGTGTGCTTCGACACGGAGTTGACGCCGTCTGGAGTGTACGTCGTCACGCAAGCCGCGCCGATGATGGCGTCGTCCCCCACGTGCAGCAAGTCGAAGTCGCCCGCGAAGGGTCCCTCGAAGAGCACGTTCTTCCCGATTTCCGCGCCCTTCAGCCGGCAGACGATCGAAATCAGCTCGGTCTCCGAAGCCGGCGAAAGCACCGAACTCTCGATGCTCTCCCACTTCGCCACGACGTGACGCTTCAAGTCGTACCACGAGTGCCGCTTGAAGGTCCTCGGGCGGTACCTCCCGATGACTAACCACTTCAGGGCGATGCCGTACAAAATGATGCTGACGGCGAGGACCGAGACGAAGAGGGAGAGGCGTAGGATCAAGTGTCCGAAGGTGTAGGCGGAGATCAGCGCGCCGTACGACGTGAAGCAGTCGACGTCGAGGAAAACGGCGTTCGTCGCGTGGTGGATCTGCGCCGCGTACGCAGCGATGAACGCGCTCAGGAACAGGCCCAGGCACGTCGAAGCGAATGGTGCCACCAAGAACCCAAACTCCAGCGGCACGTTGGGCTCTGCCTCGGCGATGGCGGTGATCCGCCGCAAAACCTCGTTCTCCAGCTCATGATCGAGCAGCTTCTCCCGCAGCTTTTCGACTTCAGCAGCGCTCGCGCCGCCGGCATTCCACGGTTTCGCGTGGCCCGGAGCTCCGTTCGCGTAGGAGTGGCGGGGCTCTTTTTCGTGGGTCTTGCCGTTGCGGGGCAGGGCGCGCATGGCGACCTGGACGACCTCTTCAACGGACTCGGCTTCGAGCACCGCCATGGGGCCAACTTTGCAGGCGAGGCTTTTGCTGATGTCCTGCGCGATGGCTGCCATGTCGACGCTGTCCAACGCAAGGCCGATCAGCGCGGCCTCCGGCGTGACGGCCCCGCCGCCTTTCGCGTACTTGGCGAGGATGGCCACGACTCGGTCTCGCACGGCGGCCTCGCTGAGGACGGCGTGCGCTAGGGCCGCCGGCTTCGGGGTCCAGCGCTTCTTCGCCGGCTTCTTGCCGTTCGCGGCCTGCTGCCGCTCTGTGTGCGAGCCCTGCTGCTTCTTCCGGAGGGCACCGCGCACGGAGCCGGAAAGCTCTGCGAGGCTCTCGGCCTCCATCACCGTCATCGGCGGCACTTTGACGCCGAACTTCTTCGCTAAATCCTGCGCGACCGCGGCCATGTCGACCGAATCGAGGCCCAAATCAACCAAGGCGGTGGCCCCTGTTGTCGCCCCCAGGAGGCTCCCGGTTGCCGTCACCTTCGCGTACCTCGACACCACGGCCGTGACGCCTTCCAACACCTCCGCCTCGCTCCAACTCGGCGGGGGAGTTGGCTGCGCGTGGTCTGCGGCGTCCGCCTTGCGGGGCTTCCCTTTTCCCGCGGGCCTTCCGTTCTGCTCGCGCTCGTCCCGCTTCGCCTTAGGTGCCTGCTTGCCGAGAGCAGCGGCCGCCGTGTCGACCAGCTCTCCGATGTGGCCCGCCTCCATTACGAGCATCGGGCTGAGCCGGATGCCGAGGCTCCTCCCGATCTCCTGCGCCACCGCCGTCATGTCGACACTGTCGAGCCCCAGCGAGACCAGCGTCGCAGCCTCCGTCACAGCTCCCGCGCCTTTCGCGTACTTCTTGAGGACACCCTGTTCAGAAGAGCGTTTTTAACTGAAGGTTCGCTTGAGGATCCGGGGTTTAGAAGCCTCCGGGTGGCCACCGTTCATGGATTGATCGTATATTGCTATGCACAACCTTATTCTTGGCGGTGTGCATGTTCGTGTGTGTTTTTGTTGCCTGTCGTAACTGATCTTATTTGAGGTTGAAATCGGGGTATTAGCTAATCTCCGGCCTGCAGTCAGAATTGGTATTAGTTCCGATTGCGAGAGGGTCTAAAAACGGGGCTCGAACAGGTGGAAGCGGCGTGAAAAGGTGACAAGATAGTACTAAGATTAGAGCGGCGAGCGGAACTCGTTACGTGTGTATGAGTGCACACCTTTACGATACCGGCCACGTCAGCGGGCGCGGACTCCGCCGGAGATTCGTCTTCGGCGGCTTCTGCGTCCTCTCCGTCATCTTCGGCGTCTTCGTCGGTACCTTCCTCTTCCTCCGCCTGCGGCGGCTGTTGGTTGTGGTAAGAAGTGACAAACTACTGTGTGCGCCGTGACCACCTGCAAGACAGACACTTTTTGTAGCGTTATTTGTTGTTCTAACAACAAAGTGGACGGACCCCAACTTACTTCACCCACCTCATGCGACGATTGCTACGTCCTTGCTGATGACATCCGTCCTCAGTAAGGGCGGCCTTTTTCTTCTTCTTCTTTTTTTCTTCTCCTACAACAGGATCCTGGGTACCAGGGAAAGCCTGCTACACGGGAGACGTGTTCGGCGGTACTGCAGAGCCACGGGCCTGCGGGTCAAGTGGCTACCGACCTCCCAAACTAAAGCATCAAGGCATGGAACACCTTGGGGCTTGGCGCTTGCGCTAAACACAAGCTCGTCGAGACGGTCAGCCACTGGGCAGAGCGGACGGGGTTGTGGCACTGTGTTGCCCCCGACTCAAGCTTTGCAAGCTGTGGTTGACCGTCACGTTCCTGAACCAGGAGCGGCCTTTTTAGAGTGAAAGTTCGCTTGAAATTCCGGGGTTTCAGGGTCTCCGTGTGACCGTTCATGAATGGGTTCTCTTAGAGCAAGAAAGGGCTACACGGCTACGCGTTGCATATTTAGTGCACGCTTTCGTTATGGTTATGGCTAGCCATGTCCGGGACTGTTTGTGACCGTGACACCAAGTACATTCCTTCGTGGGGTGTAGTCTTGGGCCCCCCACGTTCTACAAGTTGAGCAGGGGTTGCCTTGTAGCCCGTACCGGTCTGTTGTCCGCGTTTTTATGTCTTTTCTCGTAGAGTAGTTCTTGGGTTTCGCGACACTTGCGGTGCTTCACGTGGTGCGGGTTGTTTCCGCCCTAATATAAGGTTTTTCTTTTTTCTTTTTCTTTCTCTTTCTTCTCCTTGCCCTGCCTCTCGACGCGGGATCACCGCTGTGTCCACGTCTCTTCTCAGGAGAAGAAGCCGTCAGGTGTCACCCATGTTGTGTCACCCATGTTGTGTCACCGGATAAAGTGACAGGAGAGGGACTCCCCGTTACGACCTACGTCCGGGTTGCTAACTGATTCTCTGCCACTACCTACGTTTCGAATGAGGCGGATCGGGAGAACTAGGGAGCCGGCCACAACCCTCCGCCCTCTTCCCACCGTGGCCCAATGGGCCTGAAAGAAAGGGAGCTCGTTACTCGCGCAAACCCAAAGTCTGACATAAAACCAATGATGATGTATGAGAAAGGGAGAGTTGTTCTCGTTGAATGCAGTGCCTGATCGATTTACGTATAGCTGCAAGTGAAAACGCCACGGGTTGCGGTGACAGGCTTCGCATTTCTTCCGACATTTCATGTTTTGGGAAAAGAATCAAGGACTTCATCACGAAGTGGCGCCTTGGGACTTCGCTCCGCATTCGCCACCTGACAGTCGAAACAGCGCTGAGAGAGCTTGCACTAACCGGCCCTGTCAAGCAGCTTCTCCGCCGGGGCAAACGTGTTTGTGCGTGTCGTCGAAGTCGCCTCCTGTAACCAACTCGATTCAGCCTTGTGGCCTTGAAATCGCGGGGTCGAGGTGGGTACCAAAAAGTTGCCGCACATGAGAACCGGAAATACTCGACGCAGCTGCTTCGACTCCGAATGGAAGGGAGAGGTACCTACCCTCCCCCGTGCATAAGATGGATGAAAAACTCGGGTTTTAGCAGTATCCATCTTAATCAAGGGGGGTATCCATCTTAAACACGAGACTACAGAGTAGTCACTTTGCACAGGGGTACCTCACCGCCGTGTTTAAGATGGATTGGCATTATCGCCCGTTATCCATCTTAGTCAAGGGGGTTTGGCTATCCATCTTATGCACGGGGGGGGGGGGGGGGGGGGGGGGTAGGTAAGGGGCAAATACAATACAAACACAATCTGTTTTGTTCTTCGCTTACACCACCGTGTGTTACTTTCTCACTCAGGACTTTGACCTGCAGCTGTGTTTGTGTGTGTTTTGTCGTGGGGGTAGACACGCATGACCTCACGTCCGTTCAACACGTGGTTCGGTGGATACAGCACTTGGGATCCCTTCTGTTCCTTGTCGGGCAACTTCGTCGAGCGTTTCCTTTCAAGCTGGCGCTTGTGTTACACAAGAAAAAGCCAGGCACCGGGATCTTCCTGACGAGCACGCAACCCGGTGAACTTAATCAAGAGTCGAAGATTAGCGTCGAAACTTCCTGGCTTTTCACGCCGCAGCAGAACGACCACACCCTACCCAAACCCAAGCACCCTCTAAACGCGTTAGGGGACTTCACAAGGTTTCACAACGGAGTGACACAACACCCGAAACGAGTCGCACTCTTTTACTTTTCTCAACCCCCCGCCATACCCAAGCCTCTACGGTCAACCGGAGACTTTAAAATACCGACCTTCTAATCCACAAATAACGCTAAAAAGCACACCGTGACCAATTCGCTGAAGAAGTTGTTGTTCCACGGACTGTCGCCCATCAGCTCGCGGAGGTTGCCCCACTTGAAATCGCTCACGCATAGCACGGGATCGGCGCCGCTGTACAGGACCTGCGGTGGAAGGGTTGGTTGAAGGCGTCCTCGGAGAAGAAGAAGAAGAAAAAGGCCGCTCCTGGTCCAGGAACGTGACGGTCAACCACAGCTTGCAAAGCTTGAGTCGGAGGCAGCACAGTGCCACAACCCCGTCCGCTCTGCCCTGCGGCTGACCGTCTCGTCGAGCTTGTGTTCAGCGCGAGCGCCAAGCCCCAAGGTGCGCCAAGCCTTGATGCTTTAGCTTGGGAAATCGGTAGCCACTTGACCCGTAGGCCCGTGGCTCTGCAGTACCGCCGAACACGTGAAGCTTGGCTCCCGTGTAGCAGGCTTTCCCTGGTACCGTCCTCAGAGAAAATAAAAAAGGCCAGTCGGACTGGTCGGACGAGTGAAGGGGCTGAGCCCCTTCAGAAACGCTGGCTCACATCAAGACGAGACCTGTAAAGGCCTGTAAAGGCGAACTCCTGACTCACATCAAGACGAGACCTGTAAAGGCCTGTAAAGGCGAACTCCTGACTCACATCACAACCGCGGTTGGTACAGAAGTAATGACAATGATAGAGAGAGAGACGAGTTGGAGTGCAGGGACCATGCACTCCGAGGGATTTCCGGTCGCCTCACTACTGCCACGTACTTCTAACGCGGGCGTAGGTCGTTCCGTCGGAGACGCGGTGCGGACCAATGGTAATGATGATGAAATCCCACGGAATCCGTGCGAGTCCGAGTAGGAATATTACTATTCCGTGTGAGTCCGACAAAATCCAAAAAATGAGAGGTCGTCAGTCGCACCACAACGGCTGGCACAAAACTAATATGAAGGAGACAGATGAGTTGGAGTGCCGGGACCATCTCTTCGGGGGAGACTGTACAGCTCGATCCAGGACGCAAAGTGAAAAACGCCGCAGTTTGCAGTAACGAGCTTCTCATTTCCTTCGATATTTCATGTTTGGTAAAAAATACTCGAGGGGCTGCCTTGTGCTCACTTCGAAGGAGGCTAGAGCCCCCTCTAGGGAAAATACTCGAGGGACTGCCTTGTGCTCACTTCGAAGGAGGCTAGAGCCCCCTCTAGGGAAAATACTCGAGGGACTGCCTTGTGTTCATTTCGAAGGAGGCTAGAGGGGGAGAAAACAATACAACTACAAAGTGGGTCTTTTTTGTTGAACGCTTACGCCCGCCACTAAACCCAGGGTTACCTGTGTTTCGTGTGCTACAGCACATTTACCTCCTTTGATCTATCGCAACTGGCAGTCTCCTCAAGCATTTCCTACAAAGCAGGTGCTTATACAAGAAAACAATACAACTACAAAGTGGGTCTTTTTTGTTGAACGCCCGCCACTAAACCCAGCTCTACCTGTGTTTCGTGTGCACATTTACCTCCTTTGATCTATCGCAACTGGCGGGTCTCCTCAAGCATTTCCTGCAAAGCAGGTGCTTGTACAGAACTTTTCCGGAGTCGGGGCTTGCACTGATAAACGAAGCAACGGATGATCAGCATCAACTGACCAAAGGTGATGAAAATGATAAGGCAAAAGTTTCTTGTTCTTCGCGTGTACAGCGTATAAACCTCTCTGGGGGGGCTTATATTAGCACTTTTTCGTTGGCTTCGTTTTCTCTTTCATGTGCAACCGTTGTTCCGGAAAATGTTCCCGTCAGTACAGATGTACTATTAAAAATACTCGAGGGACTGCCTTGTGCTCATTTCGAAGGAGGCTAGAGGGGGAGAAAACAATACAACTACAAAGTGGGTCCTTTTTGTTGAACGCTTACGCCCGCCACTGAACCCAGATTCACCTGTGTTTCGTGTGGGCTACAGCACATTTACCTCCTTTGATCTTTTGCAGCTGGCAGCCTCCTCAAGCATTTCCTACAAAGCAGGTGCTTATACTTTATTTCCCTTCTCTAGGCCCGCTAGCACCTTTTAAGAAGGCCGCGAGAGTCGGCTGAGCCGGGAGCTACCGGAGAAGGTGTGTATGTGCTTAGGTAGGCCTGGTTCGATTGCAGGATAATAAAACCTCGGGGATAAAAGACTGCGTGTTTTTCCCGTTCAACAAAAAAATAAAAACACGGTTCTCATGTACACACCGCGTCGAGAGCGCCCCATCCGACGGCCGGAGTAAGAGGTTGCCAGACGTTGTTGACGCCGTCTCCGTCTTCCATGAAGGCGGCCATGCCGTGGCCCCCCCAGGGGCCCCACTGAATAGACGTGCACTTAACGCCGGCGGTGTGCAGCTGCCTCGCGAGAGAATCGAGCATCGCGTTCGCGGCCCCGTAGGACACCTGCCCCACGTTGCCCATGAGGCTCGTGACCGACGAGAAGAGCACGAAGAGCGGGGGGCAGATCGACTTCGACATCAACCGGCGGAGCACGTACACGATGCCGCCAACCTTCGGCGCGATCACTTTTTCGAGCCGCGCCTCCGTCTGCGAAGGCAGCAGCCCGTCGTCGAGGATCCCGGCGCAATGGATCAGCCCTCCCGTCGCGAGCTCGTCCGCGTGTTCGTCGACCATCGCGTTCGCCTTGGCCGGGTTCGAAACGTCGCACACCTTCACGACGACCTCCCCTCTGCACTGCTGCGAGACCGCAAGCAAATCGTCGAACAGCTTCTTGTTCGCTTCCGCGATCGTTCCGGTCCGGGACAAGAGGATCACCTTGCTCACGCCCCTCTTCAGCAGCCAGCCGGCCAGCTGCAAGCCCAGCGCGCCGGTGCCCCCAGTCAGGATGACGGTGCCCTTCGGGGGTTGATAGCGCGGGGGCGCGGCGGGGCAGCCGCCGGGTTGCACGCGGTGCTGGTACTCGACGACGCGTTCGACCTTCCGCTTGGCGCCGTGCCCGGGGAGGCGGACGTTGTTCCGGCCGAAGGTTGAGGTCCGCAGCTCGAGCGACAGCGCCCGCGCGATTTCCCGCGACGACGACTTCTCGTGCGCGTCGCAGCACTGCAGCAGCGGGCCGTCGGCCAGCTCCAGCCGGGCGGACTTGATGAACCCCCAGAACCCGGACTGGCACACGACGCAGATGTCGAGCCCTTTCTCGTTCGCGGTGTCGCCGTAGACCCCGCGGGTGACGAGGAGGAACCTGTTGATCTTCGCCCGCTTCGTCGCGAGGACCACGCGCATCAGCGCGGCGGTGCTCTGCACGAAGTCGGGGCTCGCGCTGCTGAACACGACCGCGTCCGGTAGCCGCGGCGCTGAGTCCAGCAGCGCGTGGATTTGGTCGGACGTCGTCTCGGCCGCCGCTTTGTACACCCAGTGGTGCACGGAGCACTTCTGCTCTACAAGGAGCCGGTCGAGCTCCGCGATGGCGGTGTTGCCGTCGGAGATGATGAGCACCGCGCGGAGGGCGAACGCCGAGTCCTGCACGGCCTGCTCCTTCCAAGCGGTCGTGAAGATCGGGCCCTTCCGGTCGGCTGCGAGGGCCTTCGCCTGCTTCTGCCGCTTCGTGGGCCGCAGCTCGTCGACCCAGTACTCCTCCGTCGTGAACGCGGTCGGCGGCAGCCGCGACCGGTTCCCTCCCGACGGAGACAGCGCCGCCCACGGCAGGCGGACGCCGGCATTGTGCAGGTGCCCCGCGGAGGCCGCGAGGAGCTCAGCCTCGTCCTTGCCGGCCTTCAGCGTCGAGATCACCGCGAAGTGCTTCGCCGACCCGGCGGCGATAGCATTAAGCTGCACCGACAGGTGCGGCTGGGGTCCCAGCTCTAAGAAGACGTCGACGCCCTCCGCCAGGGCGGCGCCCACTCCATCAAGGAACAGCACGGCGGAGCGAGCATGGCGAACCCAGTAGTCGGCGTCCGGCAACACTTCGCTCGCCGTCCCCGTCACGTTCGAGATGACCACCACGCCGTTCCTCGGCGGCTTCGCCTTGAGCTTCGCAGCCACCGCCCGCAGCTTCTCCAAGGCTGGGTCTACCTGCGACGAGTGGAAGCCATGGGTGACCTCCAGCGGCCGCACCTTCTTCCCGACCCCCTTCAATGCGGCAATCGCGGTGCCCAGCGCCCCCTTCGTCCCGCTGATCACACACGACCCGGGCGCGTTCACCGCAGCGATGCTCACCCCAGGCGCGTCTCTATCCAAGATGGCCTGCAGCTCTTCCCTGTCAACCCTGCACGCAGCCATCCCGCCCTGTCCTGACGGGACACACGCCATTGCAGCGCCGCGCCCAGACGCCAGTATCAGCGCGTCCTCTATGGTGTACACTCCGGCGACGGCGCAGGCTGTAATCTCGCCGAGGCTGTGCCCCATGACGACGTCCGGGGTGACCTGGAGCTCCGCTTCCGTTTGCTTCGCGAGGGAGTATTCGACGGCGAGCAACGCCGGCTGCAGGAACTGCGCCTGCTTCAGCGCCGCGACGCAGGTGTCCTCGCTGCCGTACAGCGTGTCGAGGAGCGAGACGCCCTCCGGGAGGAGAGCGTGCTCCTCGCAGACTCGGTCGCACTCGTCCATGGCGGTGCGGAAGGCTTTGCTGGTGTCGTAAAGCCCGCGGCCCATGCCGACGGACTGAGAGCCCTGCCCGGTGAAGACGAACGCGACCTTCGGAGACGACGCCACGGCTTGTCCGACGGGGGCGCAGTCGTGCTTGCCCTTGTCCGCGACGATCTTCAGACGCTCGACGAGCTCGCCCATGTCGGCCGCCACAATTGTCGTGCGGTGCGGCCGCTCGCGCGCACCGTGGCACCGGTGCCTGCTGGCGGTGACCGCGAAGTCGGCCAGCGTCGGGTGCCCTGCCACCGCGGCTTCCTCGGCCGCCGCCGCCCAGCGCTCGCACGTCAGCCGCAGCGCGTCGTAGGTGTGCGCCGAGATCGGCACCAGCACGCGGCCGGACGGTCGCAGCGCAGTAGTGTTGCTGCGGGCGGAAAGGTTTTGCACTCATACATATGATTCGTGTTATTATAAACCACTCACGGGTATGTGCGTCGTTTAATACAAAGAGTTTTCACGGAGCATATATCTCTATATACGAAGTCAATGTCAAACAAAAGTGGTCGTCGTTTGTGTTATTTGGCAAGATCTGACTCGAAAGACGCACGCGACCTTCGGAGATGACCCACCGCTTGCGAGGGGCGCGCAGTCGTGCGTGCTCTTGTCTGCGAATACCTGCCCTGCTACCGCGGCTTCCTCGGCCGCAGCGCTCGCAGGTCAGCAGCAGCGCGTCGTAGGTCGGCACCAGCACGCGGCCGGACGGTCGCAGCGCGGTAGTGTTGCTGCGGGCGGAAAGGTTTGCACTCATACATATGTTTCGTGTTATTATAAACCACTCACGGGTCTATGCGTCGTTTAATACAAAGAGTTTTCACGGAGCATATAAATTTACGAAGTCAATTTCAAACAAATGGGGTCGTCGTTTGTGTGATACGGAAAGATCTGACGCGAAAGACGGACGCGACCTTCGCAGACGACCCCACCGCTTGCCCGACGGGCTCGCAGTCGTGCTTGCCTTGTCTGCGAATACTTGCAGACGCTCGATGAGCTCGCTCATGTCGGCCGCAGCGCGGTGGTGTTGCTGCGGGCGGAAAGGTTTGCACTCATATATTTTTTTCGTACTCTTACTATAAACCACATAAGGACGAACGACGCGTGTATGCGTCGTTTAATACAAAGGGTTTTCACGGGGCGAGTATATACTTTCAGCCACATGCCATGTGTGAGGAAACTGAATGGCCCAAGTAGGACCTTCTGATCATGATCATTTTCCGATTTGCCACCTGAAACCACGTCCAAGATTTGGGTTCAGGGTAGTGCGGTCACCGAAAACTCCAGCTTCCCGTTCTAGACTTCGCGTTTGGAAGAAGATTATAATCCGCCTCCGGCAAATACAAAAACAAACACGCGCCTACTCTTTTAAGGAAAGAGTTGTGAACATGAAGGGGAAAAAGAGCATACACTACAGCCTGCCGGTGCTGCTGCAGTATGCAGTGGCCGTTGGTGCCACCGAAACCGAAGCCCGACACACCAATCACGGGGGGGACTCCAGATGACGGCATCGGTAGGTCGCGAACGCCGCCAGAAGTGCCTGCGACCTCGAGTCCAAGTGCCTGTTGCATGGAAGTAGTTTGTCCACGTCTTTTCGCCTGGCCAATACATTGCAGGACAACCCACAAGATTGAGAGAGAGAGAGAGACGAGTTAGAGTGCAGGGACCATCTCTTCGAGGAGTATCCGGTCGCCCCACTACTAGATTGATAGTACAACAATACTCGAGGGGCCGCCTGCTAACCTCGACGGAGGCTAGAGGGGGGGCAACAACAACAAAGTAGATACTTTTTTGGAGAACGATAACTGGAGTTTTATGTCAGCTTCGTGGGCTTCGCAATTCGACACAAACAGGAGTAATTCTCGTTCCCAATCTCTCGCGTCCCAATGCTCTGCCAACCAGTTAAAGGAAGTGAACCCAGTTGGCAGGAACCCCTGTTTGGGAGAAGAGGAGTCGGTCATAAAACATAGGTTAAATTGACATGAGCCACTCAAAGAGATTTTAACGTGCTCGTTACTACGAGCACAACCGCGGCTGATCCAAAACTAATGATGATGACGATGGGGTAAGTTGTTTTCGTTGAACGCATTTTACTCCTCATCTCCTCCAACAGAAACACTCGAGGGGCTGCCTTGTGCTTACTTCGAAGGAGGTTAGAGGGGGAGAAACAATACAACTACAAAGTGGGTCGTTTTCGCTGAACGCTTACGCCCGTCACTAAATCCAGATTTACCTGTGTTTCGTGTGGACTACCGCACCTTTACCTCCTTTGGCTCTTGTTGCGGTAGCGATGTTTGAGGTGTGAAAGTGCCTGCCTTTGTCCCCCGTGAGGAGGGAGCCGACAGGCAACCAAAGGATCCCCTTGCGACCCCCCACACGGGGCGACAAAGTGGATTATAATCCTCTTTGTCGTAAACCCAATCTACTTTTTGTCGGTTTCCCAAAATAATGACGAATCTTTTTGGTTGAACGCTGACGCCCGCCACTAAACCCAGATTTACCTGGGCTACCGCACCTTTACCTCCTTTGGCTCTTGTTGCGGTAGCGGCTTGTCCTATGTTTGAGGTGTGAAAGTGCCTGCCTTTGTTACCCGTGTGTAGGGAGCCGACAGGCACCCAAAGGATCCCCCACAAATGCCCCCACACGGGGCGACAAAGTGGATTATAATCCACTTTGTCGTAAACCCAGTTTTATAGAATCTACTTTTTGTCGGTTTCCCAAAAAAAGAATAACGAATGTTTTTGGTTGAACGCTGACGCCCGCCACTAAACCCAGATTCACCTGTGTTTCGTGTGGGCTACGGCACATTTACCTCCTTTGATCTATCGCAACTGGCTGTTTCCTCAAGCATTTCCTACAAAGCGGGTGCTTATATAATAAAAAATCCTCACTCCTATGCTTGTGTCTGTCACTCTCGTCCACCGCTCCTGCTCTGCTTGCCGCGCGCCGTATGGTTGGAGTAAAAAGGTGAAGCCAGAAAGCTGCTAATCTTGCTGCTGACCACATGAAGTGGTGCAAGCTACTTTGTTTCTCTGGACGGATTGGAGCGGCAAACCTGTCGTTCGGATTATTATTAGTCTTCAAAGACAACAAGTTTCTTTTCCTACCAAAATACTCGACGTAGCTGCTTCGACTCCGAATGAAAGGGGGGAAATATAGAGGTAAGGGGCAAATACAATACAAACACAATCTGATTTGTTCTTCGCTTACAGCACCGTGTGTTGTTTTCTCACTCAGGACTTTGACCTGTTGTGTTTGTGTGATTTGTCGTGTAGGGGTAGACCCGCATGACCTCACGTCCGTTCAACACGTGGTTCGGTAGTTACAGCACTTGGGATCCCTTCTGTTCTTTGTCGGGCAGCATCGTCGAGCATTTCCTTTCAAGCTGGCGCTTATGTAAAAAAAAAAAAAAAAAAAGGGCGCAGACCTCGAAACGGACCAGGCGGTTGGGCGTTTTGTAGTGCAGCGACGGCGGAATGCGGCCGCGCGACAGAATTAGGGCGGCCTTGATCACGCTGGCGAGGGCCGCGGCGCACTCGAGGTGCCCGATGCCGCTCTTGACGCTGCCGAGCAGCAGCGGCCGCGCCCGGCGCGGCGCGCCGAGCACGCGGCCTAGGGCGCTGAACTCGATCGGGTCCCCCAGCCGGGTTCCTGTACCGTGCGCCTCGACGTACACTACGTCTTCCGGGTCAACCTCCGCTGCTGCATACGCAGCCCGGAGCAGGCTCTCCTGCGCCGCGGGGTTCGGCGCCGTCAGGCCGTTAGACCGTGCGTCTTGGTTCAGGGCGGTGGCGAGCACCTTCGCGTAGATCGGGTCTCCGCAGGCAACGGCGTCGTCGAGGCGACGCACCAGCACCGCGCCGACGCCTTCGCCGCGGACGTAGCCGTCGGCCGAGTCGTCGCCGAACTTGCACGAAAACGTCGCGGACAGCATCCCGGCGACCGCGAAGCAGTCGCTCCACGCTTCGACCAGCTG
The DNA here is from genome assembly GCA_030068145.1 of Diplonema papillatum. Classification (NCBI taxonomy): domain Eukaryota; phylum Euglenozoa; class Diplonemea; order Diplonemida; family Diplonemidae; genus Diplonema; species Diplonema papillatum. Next base: position 27,632 of record JAPJBO010000989.1, read on the forward strand.
AATGTTCGCGCCACACACCAACGCGCTGTGGCACTGCCCGGCGCGGATGGCCTTCAGCGCGGCGTCCATCGCCGTCAGCGAGCTTGAACACGCAGTGTCCATCGAAACGCTGGGCCCGCTGAAGTCGAGGGCGTACGATATCCGGTTCGCGGCTATCGACAAGTGCCACGCGGTGCCGGAGTAAGGGGTCGGGTCCATGCCGCCCCGCTCGACGGCGGCCATGCACAGCGTGCCGTACTCCACCATCGACACGCCGACGAACACACCGACCCTTCTGTCCTCCAGGTCTTCGACGACGATCCCCGCGTCCTCAAACGCCTCCCGGGCCACCTGCAGCAGCAGCCTCTGCTGCGGGTCCATGCACCGTGCCTCAGCCGCCGAGATGTTGAACGCCTCGCGGTCGAACCCTTTCACGACCCCCGCGGAGAGGTACCCGCTAGGCCGCCCGTTCGACGGCCGATCGCCCGGCGTCGGCACGACGCAGTTCTTCTCGGCTTCGAGGTTCCGGAAGAACTCGCCCGGCGTGTTCGCGTTCCCGGGGAAGCGGCAGCCCATGCCCACGATGGCGAACTGGCTGGCCGCAGCCGTCGGCGGGAGGCTGCGCGGGGCTGGGGGAGAGCCCGGGTGGACGGGCGGGCTCATCGGCGCCACGGCCGGCGTGGCCGCTGGGGTGGCCGTGTTCTTCAGCGGGAGCTCCTCGAGTAAGAGATCGCAGACAGCGTCGAGGGTCACGCATTCGTACACGAAGGTGGGAGATAAGTCTTCCAGTTGAGTTGCTTCGATCTGTTTGTGTTTTGTTCGTGTTAGTGCTATCCAACTAGTCCTTCCGAAGTGCTATATTTCCATTTTGTGGTGCAACAACCATTTTGCGACCTGCTGCCGAATGGTGTGAGTATTACACTGAGTAACCCCTAAAAAGGTTTTATTGCGCCTTTACCCCTCTCCTCTCCCAGAAAGGTTCCGGAAGAACTCGCCCGGCGTGTTCGCGTTCCCGGGGAAGCGGCAGCCCATGCCCACGATGGTGAACTGGCTGGCCGCAGCCGTCGGCGGGAGGCTGCGCGGGGCTGGGGGAGAGCCCGGGTGGACGGGCGGGCTCATCGGCGCCACGGCCGGCGTGGCCGCTGGGGTGGCCGTGTTCTTCAGCGGGAGCTCCTCGAGTAAGAGATCGCAGACAGCGTCGAGGGTCACGCATTCGTACACGAAGGTGGGAGATAAGTCTTCCAGTTGAGTTGCTTCGATCTGTTTGTGTTTTGTTCGTGTTAGTGCTATCCAACTAGTCCTTCCGAAGTGCTATATTTCCATTTTGTGGTGCAACAACCATTTTGCGACCTGCTGCCGAATGGTGTGAGTATTACACTGAGTAACCCCTAAAAAGGTTTTATTGCGCCTTTACCCCTCTCCCAGAAAGGTTCCGGAAGAACTCGCCCGGCGTGTTCGCGTTCCCGGGGAAGCGGCAGCCCATGCCCACGATGGCGAGCTGGCTGGCCGCAGCCGTCGGCGGGAGGCTGCGCGGGGCTGGGGGAGAGCCCGGGTGGACGGGCGGGCTCATCGGCGCCACGGCCGGCGTGGCCGCTGGGGTGGCCGTGTTCTTCAGCGGGAGCTCCTCGAGTAAGAGATCGCAGACGGCGTCGAGGGTCACGCATTCGTACACGAAGGTGGGAGATAAGTCCTCCAGTTGAGTTGCTTCGATCTGTTTGTGCTTTGTGTTCGCGGTAGGGCTATCCAACTAGTCCTTCCGAAGTGCTATATTTCCATTTTGTGGTGCAACAACCATTTTCCGACCTGGTGTGAGTATTACACTGAGTAACCCCTAAACAGGACGTTTGCATCGCACCAGCGGTTCTCACAGCACGCGGAGGTATCAGAGTTTCAGACATCCCTTTGCGAGTGCAAGTTCATTTTTTTGCGATCTCTCTCGAAGGGGGGTGTCAGTGTTCGTTAGGTAAGGCACAAGAAACGTCATACCAGCTTCTGGGTGATGTCGACGACGTGCATTGACGTGAGTCCCAGCTCCACTACAGGCGCTTCGACGTCAATCTGTGTGCATCGAAGTGTGGCGAGCAGCAAAGATACTTAAAGTATGGTTAACAGCGTAGTTCCTTGTTTCTTGGCAATGATGCGCCCACCTGATACCCCTGCTCCTGAGCGCAACACCTCCATCTCCATTCTTCTCCGCGCCGGGAAGCTCCCGCTCCGGCCCAGAGCTCAACCTTTTTTCAAAGGGAGCCGAGGGCCAGTACAAGAATTTGTTTGTACGTGCCGGGGAAGGTTTAGCCTGTTAGTGAGTGATGGTGAGTGAATATGATCGGTAGGCTAAACTTCTCCCAAACACGCTGCCAGAGTTCTCTTTCGTGTTTACAATTAATTGTTATTACTAAAAAAATGGCGAGGGGGTGAGGGCCTGAAAGAGGGTATTTTAGCGGGCGAGGGGTCACGGTGGTGTAAGCGCCAAACAAAACTCGCAGCGCTGGGGGTTTCCTCATACCAAACGGGTAGATAGCGTCAAGGTTGTACACCAAAATTGTAGATTGGAACTTCTGTGGTATGAGCCTGTTGGAAAACACCAAGAAACAGACGTTAAACAGTAGAGTAAAAGCGACACATAGTATGAAGGAATGCAAACACACTGCCCAGGCCCTGCTCTAACAGCACAGAAGGCAAACCCCCCCTCCCCACGGGCGCAGACGGGACCAGTGCGGTGTTGAGCACATACCCATTCTAAGCACGTTCTTGCAAACCTCCCCCCCCCGCCTCACAAGTCCACCGGGGACTTCAAAAAACCGACCGCTTACTACCAAGGTCGAGAGACAAGCTTTGAGATTTCGTCGCGAGGTGTGCTGTTTTTCTCACTATGGACGTTTTGACTCGGTCGTGTTTGTGTGTCTTGTCGTAGGGGTAGACCCGCATGACCTCACGTCCGTTCCACTTGGGATCCCTGGCAGCTTTGTCGAGCATTTCCTTCCATATAAGCTGGCGCTTATGCAAAATACTCGAGGGGCTGCCTTGTGCTTACTTCGAAGGAGGCTATAGAGGGTTGAACGCTAACGCCCGCCACTGAACCCAGATTCACCGGAGTTTCGTGTGGGCTACAGCACATTTACCTCCTTTGATCTTTTGCAGCTGGCAGTCTCCTCAAGTATTTCCTACAAAGCAGGTGCTTATACAAAAAAAAAAAGGGGGGGGCAGACCTCCTGGTCCTCGTCGTCCAGCAGCTCCTTCGTCAGCTCGACGAGCATCTTCAGCAGCGCCGCCTTGCGCTGGCGGGACGGGAGCGCCTGCAGGACTCGCACCATCTCCGGCGCGTTCGGGTCCGCCGCGGGGGCGCCGCCGCCGATCCCGGCGACGGCGGCGTCGATGCAACCCGACAGGTCCGAGAGAAGCCTCTCGGCTAAGGCCCGGACGGTCACGCACTCGTAGACGAGCGTCGGAGAAACGTCGTCCAATCCAGACGCGTCGCTTAGCTGCGTCGTCAGGTCAACCACGTGCATGGAGGTTAGGCCCAAGTCCACGACCGGCGCCGTCGGGTCGACTTCCTCCTCGTCTCCTCGCAGCTCGCTCACAATCGCGATCAGCGCCCGCTCCATGGCCGCCTGCCGCTGGCCAACGGGCACCGGGACGACGGCCCGCACCAGGGGCGCGAGCCGCGGCGCCGCCGCCGCTTCGAGGAGGCCGAGGTCAGCCGCCGCCGCCGCCGCGAGGTCGGCGCAGACGGGGTGCACACCGGCCTGCTTCCGCTGCTTCGCGTACCGGGCCCAGTCGGCCGGGAACACGCCGGCGTGGGACAAGGCGGGGTTCGTCATCGACTCAGCGCAGAGCGTCCCTGTGAGGGTGTTTTGACGGTGCATGGACATCGATGGATGCGCAGCATCGATACAGCATGTGATCCGTCTTCGGAGAAGTCACGGAGGACAGTCTTTTGGCACGCCCTCTTCCCGGAGGAGTGACGTATCCGTCTAGTGTACTAGTCGGAGAAGTCACGGAGGACAGTCTCTTGGCACGCCCTCTTCCCGGAGGAGTGACGGAGACAGCCTCTGAGAATGGTACACAGCCTTCTTGGAGACGTCACGAGAGGACAGTCTCTGGGACAGGGGACGTTATTCTGTGCATGTGAATCAGTGCATGCGCCTCGATGTCATACCAGTGCACGGACATCAATGCATGCGTATTAGTGCAGAACAATCGAAGCATGCGTATTAGGTGCATGCGCCACGGACGTCGTGACGACCCAGGACACTAGGCGTTGCAACTGGCGGCCTTCCTCAGTGCTCCCTCCCCCCTGCAAAAAGCAGCTTCGTTTTTCGAGCTGCGCCGGTTGATCGGTTTCCCACTTGTATTCTACTGTTTCATTTTCAGGTTAGGAACTCAATCATCGAGGCAATGAGCCAATTTTCGTTTCGCTGATATCCAACGAGCCAGGTTTCGTTTCGCTGATATCCAACGAGCCAGGTTTCGTTTCGCTGATATCCAACGAGCCAGGTTTCGTTTCGCTGATATCCAACGAGCCAGTTTTCGTTTCGCTGATATCCAACGAGCCAGTTTTCGTTTCGCTGATATCCAACGAGCCAGTTTTCGTTTCGCTGATATCCAACGAGCCAGGTTTCGTTTCCCTGATACCGCCAGAGTTGACAATTTCAAACGTCATCTGAGGGGATAACGACTACTAATTGAGGAGGGGCGGCGAGACGTAAAACACACCAAGCGTGTTCATGCCGGCCTCGAGGGGGACGAACTCCATGCCGAGGCTCTTCCAGAACGCCTCGAACCCGGAGCCGAAGCGGGAGGCCATGCCGGCGTCCGCCCACGTGCCCCAGCTGACCGCGAGGGCCGGGAGCCCCGCCCGGCGGCGGGCGAGGGCGAAGCCGTCCTGGAACGCGTTGGCCGCCGCGTAGTGCGCCAGCTCGCGGTGCCCGAGCACGCCGTAGATGCTTGAAAACAGCACGAAGTGGTCCAGCGGCAGCCCGTGCTCCTCGGCGGCCGTGTGCAGGTTCACCGTGCCGGCCACCTTCGGCCGCAGCACCGCCTCGACCCTCTCCCACGTCTGGTCAGGCACCGCACCGTCGTCGACCACACCCGCCAGATGGAATATACCCTTCACGGGTAGGGCTGGTGTGTCTGCATTCTGCCCACCTGTTTTTTCTTTTCTTTTAGAGTTCAAGTTCGCTTGAAACTCCGGGGTCTCCGTTGTTATATGGGTTCTCGTGAGCTTTTTAGTAGGTGTGTGTTCACTTTTTGTGCTAACGATGCATTGTTGGCACCAAGAAGTAGTCGTCGTGGCAGCGTACTGCATGAAACATAATGACGCGGGTGAGTTCCAAGACATCCACCGATAAGTGCAATTGATGTCAACCTCGATCGACCGCAGTTGAGCCGTGGGGAACAGTTGTTTTGCCTTTCCGATTGCTCGGGAATGGACGGAGTACCCGAGCACGCCAGCAACCTTGTTACGACTTTTGCTTCCTCTAGCTGAGAAATATTACTTGGATTCCGCCAGTGCGCACAGACGAAGCAGTAGTAGGTAGTAGTATGTGGGCAGTTTGGCTCTTTCTTTACTTTTCTCTTCTTCATGATGGAGACCCGCCCCCAGGCAATCGACTGTCCAATCAACGGTCGCGGAAGGTTTGTGCCCTGTAGTGATGAGGGCCTCCAAGCCGCCTAATGCACAACACGGCTACAACACGAGGACGCAGCCCTGCTTAGGTGTGCACTCAGCCCTCACAGGGCCCCAGTTGTTTGTGGTAACTACCGCCGTTGTCATTATCAAAAAGTGACGGTTGGCAGCGTCCTGTGGAAATTACCATACAGGTGATAGCACATACGCACAAACAAACTTCCCCCGGTACACGTGCTCGCCGTAAGGGACTCTATCCTGGAATGGCCTCGGCCACATCCAGCGGCTACCCGCAAAGCCCAGCCCCATCCCGCAGGGCGCACCCAAAAATACTCGGGGGGCTGCCTTGTGCTTACTTCGAAGGAGGCTAGAGGGGGAGAAACAATACAACTACAAAGTGGGTCTTTTCTGTTGAACACTTACACCCGCCACTGCACCCAGATTCACCTGTGTTTCGTGTGGGCTACAGCACATTTACCTCCTTTGATCTTTTGCAGCTGGCAGCCTCCTCAAGTATTTCCTTCAAAGCAGGTGGCTATACAACAAAAGAAAGCGCCATACCAACTTTTTTCAGCCGCGCGAAGAGCTCTCGGACGGAGTCCAGATCCGACACGTCGGCGAGTTCGACGCTGACGCGGGCCCCCGTTTTGCCCTCCACAGCCGCGATCTCGGCGAGGAGCTCTGCTGACGGCTTCCGCCTGGCCACCAGCACGATCGACCGCAGCCCCCAGCGCTCCGCCATGGTCTGCGCCAGCCGCATGCCGAGGCCGCCGGTTCCCCCGGTGATGACGTACGTTGCGTTCTTTTCGAACTTCGCGTCCGGGGTGGCGTGCGGGAGGAGAGTACGCCGAACCAGCCTGGGGGTATACCGCTGGCGGGCTCTGTAGGCGGATTCGCCGAATGCGAGTCCTTCGTCGGCACTGGAGATCTCTGCAAGCAGCGAGCGCGCAACGAATTGCGCGTCGTCATCGCCCGGGCACAAGTCGACGATGCGGCAGCGTATCGACGGCCGCTCGGCCGGGACGACCCTGGCCATGCCCCAGAGCGCCTGGTGCGCGGCGTCGACCGCCGCGCACTTCCCGGGCACCGGGCGGCCCCCCGCCAGATCACTCACCGCAGCGCCCCTCGTGACGACCCAGAGCTGGGTGCCGGTTTTCGCACCCGCGCGGTACACCGCCTGCAGCACGGCGAGGAACCCCCGGAGCACGGAATGCGTCGCTTCGACGGTCCCCGGGCCCAAGCCCGCAGCCTCCCCCCCCGCGAGCGCCCACATGAAGACCACCCCGGAGACGCCGGTTTCAAGCGCCTTCGTGTTGAATCCGGCATCGCCGGCTGGAGGCGGGGCGATTAGGTCGACTTGCGCGGCGCCCGCCAGCTTCAGCCCCGCGGCAACCCGCGCCGCGAGCCCCCGCTTGTCGCCGCCGAGAACGACCCACCGGCCCCGCACCGCCACAGGCGGCGTCCGCAGGGCCTCCGGCCTCCACTCGACGCTGTACGTGTCATCCTGCAGAGCGGCAGCGGTGGCCGCTCCGGGAAGCCCCGCTGGCGTCGCGAGTTTCGCCCGGGTTTCGCCGTCGCGGCGCTTGAGTTCCGCCTTCGCGACTTTGCCGGTGCCGGTCAGCGGCATGTCCGCGAGGATCTCGATCTCCCGCGGGACCTTGTAGTCGGCGAGGAGGCGGGCGCAGTGCCGGCGCAGGGTCGCCTGCGTCATTTCGGAGCCGCGGTGCAGCTCCACCACCGCCTTCACGACCTCGCCCAGCAGTGGGTTCGGCACCCCAAACACGCCGACATACTTCACGTCCGCGTGGCCCTGGAGCACGCGCTCAACTTCGACGGAATACACGTTCTCCCCGCCGCTCAGGATCATGTCCTTCTTCCGGTCGCACACGGTGATGTACCCGTACGCCCCGACCGTCGCCAGGTCGCCGGTCTTGAACCAACCTCCCTCCGCAAACGCCTCGGCCGTGGCCTCGGGTAGGTTGTGGTACCCTTTGAACACCGTCGGTCCCCTAATCTGCACTTCTCCGACCTCGCCTGTGTTGCGTGTATTTTGAGTTAAAGTTCGCTTGAAATTCCGGGGTTTTAGGGTCTCCCTGTGACCGTTCATGAATGGGTTCTCTTAGAGCAAGAAAGGGCTATGTGGTTACGGGTTGTATATTTAGTGCACGCTTTCGTTATGGGTTATGGCTATTTGTGTCCAACAAGCGCAGGTTGTCGAAGAACAAACCCCGATTGACGGCAGCGTACCATCCTCATTCAGCTGAAGAAAACAGGTTTGAAGAACCTCACCTGTGTTGCATTTGTGTCCAACAAACGCAGTTTGCTACAGCACATTTACCCCCTTTGGGGTTGGAATATTGTTGCGATAGTGGGGAGTCATCGGCATGCTGATCGAGAACCACACTATACCTGTGAGATTTCGCACAACTGGCAGTCTCCTCAAGGATTTCCTACAACGCAGATGCTTGTTACAAAATGCTCGAGGGGCTGCCTTGTGCTTACTTCGAAGGAGGCTAGAGGGGGAGAATCAATACAACTACAAAGTGGGTCTTTTTTTTGTTGAACGCTTACGCCCGCCACTGAACCCAGATTCACCTGTGTTTCGTGTGGGCTAAAGCACATCTACCTCCTTTGATATTTTGCTGCTGACTGCCTCCTCAAGTATTTCCTGCAAAGCAGGTGCTCATCTTGCAAGGTGGCCGGTGCGTCCTCACGGGCCCCGACGCACGCCTGCGTCCTCTTCATCCAACCTTTAAGAAGGCCGCGGAAGTCGGCTGAACCGGGAGCTACCGGAGAAGGTGTATGTGCCTAGGTATTACAACCTGGTTCGATTGCGGGGTAATACCTCGGGGATGAAAGACTGCGTATTTTTCCATTTGTTGAACGCTTGTGCCCGCCACAAAACCCAGATTTACCTGTGTTTCGTGTGGGCTACAGCACATTTACCTCCTTTGATCTATCGCAACTGGCAGTCTCCTCAAGCGTTTCCTACAAAGCAGGTGCCTATACAAGAAACAATGGAAACGTACCTGACAGAGGGGCGACCAGGGCGCCGTCGTCTTTGATCACTCGCATTTCGAACCCGGGGAGCTCGAAGCGCTTGCCTGAAGTGCACACGAGGTCGATCTGCTCGCCGGGGGGCAGCGAGCGGACGTCGGCGCTGTTCAGCAGCGACATCGCGATTTTGCCGCAGCTCTCGGTCATGCCGTAGGACTGGAACACCTCGCACCCGAAGACCGCGATGGCGCGGAGCGTCGTCTCGCGGTTGAGCGGAGCGCCGCCGCAGGACAGCATCTGCAGGCTCGTAAAATCGCGCTTTTCGACGCCGGGGTGCGCGAGGAGCAGCGTCGCCATCGTCGACGCCATGTTCGTCACCGTGACCCGCCGCTTCTCGATCGCGGCCAGCGCGCCGGCCGCGGTGAACGACGGCACGAACACGTGGCTCCCACCCACCCACGTGATAGAGAACATCCCGTACGCGTCGACCAGGTGGAACATCGGCGCGATGTGCCCCCACACGTCTTTTTTGTGGTGCCGGTGCTCGATCATGCACCCCAAGGCGTGCAAGCAGACGGCACGATGCGACAGGATCACGCCCTTCGGCCGCCCCGTCGTCCCCGACGTGTAGTACATCTCGCAGTTCCCGTCGGCGGTGTTCTCGGCCCGCCGGAAGGCGGAGGCCGCGGGCTGCGAGGCTGTCGCCTCGAAGTCGTCGTGGAACACGCCCGGCAGCGCGGCGCGGCCCGCGGGCGGTACGCCACCGACCCACAGCAGCCCTTTGACCGTGTTCTTCTCCGAACACCGCACGGCGTCGATGATCAACGGGGCGAACTGCGCCGACGCCACCAGCACCACGGGCTCCGCGTCGTCGAGCACGAAGCCCAGCTCATCCGCGGACAACCTCTGATTCAGGTTCAGCACGCACGCGCCCGCCCCAGCGGACGCGAAGTGCGCCTCCATGCACTGATACACATTCGGCAGGATCACCGCCACTCGGTGCCCTTTCGGCACCTTCACGGAATCGCGAAGGTACGCTGCCAGGGCGCAGGACCGCTGGTAGAAAGCCGCGTACGTGGCGGTGTGGTCGCCTTGGTAGTACGCCGGGTGGTCCGGCCAGCGTTCGACGGCGTGGCAGAGGATGTCCCACGTGTTGAACGCGCCGCTGGCTTCCCGCCGGGCGAGCTCCCCGCGCGCGAACGACGTGTCGAATGCGCGGACGGTCGGTGCGTAGAACTCGCTCGGGTCGTCCTTCGCCCGCTCGAGCCGCTGCCCCCGCGTGAGGTGCTCGCGCAGGCCTTCCTCCGGCGCCGGGTTGCCCCACGCCTTGCCCAGCGACGCGCCCAGCAGCGGCAGCGCGATGTGCGCGGGCACGTCCGCACACCGGCGGACGTCCACCACCACCACCAGCGGCGGCGCGCCGGGGCGCCGCCCCCGCAGCACCTCGGCGAGTTCCTCGGCAGTCCCGGCGACGACGGCTTCGCACCCGAACCCGCCCGCAAGCTCCGCGAGCGCCGCCGGGCCGGGGACCGATGCGTCGAGGCACTTGGGGGGCGGTTTCCCGGCGAGCGCGCTGGGGAAGGACAGGGCGCCACGCGCCTGGTTGCAGAGGACGAACAGCGCCGCCGGCGCCGCTGGGCCGGCGAGCAGAGCGGAGAAGGCACGCGCGTGTGCCAGGAACGCCGTGTCGCCGGCGATGACGACGGGCCGGGGTTCCCCCCGCCCGGCGAGCAATTCGGCGGCGGCGATCGACCAACCGGCGGCGGCGGAGCCGGGGGGGAGCAGCCGCGGGCTGCGGCGGAGGCGTTCCGCGCCGAAGGCCGCGGCGCAGCCCGGCCCGCACACGGCGGCCGCCGGGCCGAGGAACTCGTCGAGCTGCGCGAAAAACGCCGCGCACGACAGCCCCAGACCACGCCGTTTTGGGGGGGAAACCTCAGATTCTAACCCCGTTTCGGGCAAGACCTCGCCAGCGACCGCCGCGTGGGCGGCCGCGATCCGCGCGTGCAGCGCACTCGCTTCCTGGCGGCACGCGGGTCCCAGGCGGGCCGCGAGCGCCGCGACCCCTGCGGAAGCCCCGCCGGCGCACGCCGCAACAACGAGCGCCGCGGCGGGCGTTGCGGGGCCGGGGGGCAGGGCGGACAACGTCAGGGAAAGGGGGGAGACGGTGAGGACGAAGTCGCAGGACCCGACGACGGGCAGGAACGCGTCGGGGATGAACAGCTCGGCGGTGCCGGCGGTCGCCCAGACCCATGCCTCGTGGCCCCCCGGGAAGCCGTCCACGAACGCAACGTCGGCGACCACCGCCGCCTGCAGCCCCTCGACAACCTCCACCAGCGCTGCCCGCCCGCTGGAATCGAGCGCCGCGGAGACCCTGACCAGCAGCCGGCCGTGGGCGGCACGTAGCCTCGGCAGGATCTCCTCCGGGATGACGATTGCCGGCGGCGGCGCGGCCGGGGACTCGGGCGGCGGGGCGTCGATGAACCCCAGGCCGCAGGAGAAGCAGGTGATCGCGGGGGGGTGTCCTGCGCCGTTCTCGGCGGCGCGCGTGAAGGCGGCCGCGAGGTGATCGGCGGAGGGGAGGGGGACGAGCCGGGCTGAGGGGTTCGAAGGCAGGACGACGGCGGAGAAAACGGCCTCGAAGGCGGCTCGTTCGGCGGCCGTCGCCGCGATCGACGCGAGGAAGACGGGGCGCTGCAAGGGAACGGGGGCGTCCGGGAGCGCGAGCGAGCGGGAAGCAGGGGAAAAGACCGCGAGCGGCGCCGCCGCGGAGCGGTCGCCGCTCGAGGCGCCGACCGCCGCCGCCAGCGCGCTGGCGACGCACCACGCGGCGTCCGGCCCCCGTATTGCGACCGCCAAGCGGCCGGCGTTCGCCTCGTCCACGAACACGTCTCCGAGAACCCCCGTCGCCACCGCCGCAAGCGGCGGGGCCCCCCCTGGGACCTCCTCCGGCGCCGCAGCACCGTCGTCGTCGGCGGCGCCCCAGTCGCCGCCGACGTCCTCGATCGCGACCCAGGACCCGGCGCCGCCGGCGAGCGCAGCCTTCAGATCTTTCGAAGGAGGCCCTCCGCCGGCAAAGTGGCACGCCCGGCCGAGCCCCGCGGCCAGGGCCGCCAGCGCGGTCCGCGCCGCGCCCGGGATTTTCCCGGGAAACGGGATGAGCACCGAGACTTTCGGTGCGCCGGCTAGCTGCCCGCACTCGTGGCGGGTCAGGTAGGCGTGCGTGGCTACCAGGATGACGGGGGCTTCGCGGGACGGCGCCTGCTGCTGTTCGGCGGAGCAGCCGATGAGCGACGCGAAGAGGGTGCCGGGGCGGGTGAGGTCAGCGGCGGCGACCGAGACGCCCGCGGGGAAGCGCGCGGCGGCGCCCGCAGCAAGCGAATGGTGCGGGGTGAACAGCGTCGAAACGGGCGGCAGCCACGCCGCGATACCAGCGGCGGCCGGCGAATCTCCGGGCGCGGGAGCCCCGCCGCACGCCGCGAAGAACGCGCCGGAGGCGGTGGGTGCGGCACCGGGGGGTTTTGCGACCTCGCGGGTCAACTTCAGCACGGAGGGGCCCGCCTTCACGGGCGACTTCAACAGCGCCGGAGGGAATAACAGGACGCAGGGCGTCCTGGTATTCGCTTCCGCGAGCGCTCGAACCACCATTTCCAACGCGCCTTGGACGCCGGCGTGCGGCGGAGACACGCCGTGGGTCGAAGCGCCTGTGCCCTCGCAGATCCGGCGCCCGCAGGCCGGGTCGTCGATGCACGCGAGTACGAAGAAAGGCACGCTTTTCGAGCTGGCAGCCCGCAGCGCGCGGCGGAGGCTGTGCAGGGACTGGGGCCCGGACGCCAGGGCGCACGGCAACCCGCCCGCGAACGCGGCGGAGGCGAGGCACGCGTCGGCGGCTTGGGCCTCCGACGGCGTGGGGACGAAGCGGACGCCGGCGGCCGAGAGGGTTTCGGCGGCGAAGCAAGCGGCTTGTGTCGTGGGTTTGCCGAAGGCGACGGACACGCCGGCGGTCCGGAAGAGCTCGGCCACGACGCGGGCCACGGTGTACGTCCGGTCCTCCTCCAAGCGACCCCCCGAAACGGAAAACCCGTTGCGGAAGCCCATTTTCCCACTTACACACACACACACACACCCACACACAACGAGCTATATTCCGCGCAGGGATTGCCCACAACTGAGCTCTAACAGCACACACAAACACACACACACAAACACAAAAGCGTCGTACTTTTCGTGAAGGGAGGCACCACGTTAAAACGTGGTCCGTAACACTCACACACACACACACCCACTACAAGCGTGGTTGCACTTCCGTGAAGGGACCACGTTGAAACGGGTCTGGAACTCACACACACAGGACACACACACACACACTCAGACGAGGTCCGTCCTTTGTCGAAACAAGAACTTTGTCGGCGGTGCAAACCGCGTCGAACGCCACTGTGTGGGTCTCCCACCAGGCGCGGGGATGCCGGTGTCTCGACCGGGCCCTCAGGCACAGAATGCCGCTCGGAGAAAGATCAACACGCGCGCGCGTCGAAAGAGTCGCCGCGTTTGGTTGCCAATTGTTGCGTGCCGACTGCCTGGGTCAAAACTGCTTTTTCTTTTTTTTTTTTGGTATTTCCGACGATCCCGTGTGGGGGGGTACAGATTCTGGTATATTCTTGTGTTTCTTTTTTTTGTTTTGTTTTCCTCTGTTTTTTCTGGCTTTTTGGTCCTTTTTTAACCTGGTTTTTGTGCAGGGTGTTGCGGCGAGCCCGACAACTGAACGCATTTTGCATTTCGAAAAGGCAACCAAAAAAAGCCTTCGGCAGTCTCGCCAGTTGGAACGGGATGATGTTGTGTTCCGACTCCAATACGAACGGGCCTCCGCCGTTAACGGCGATGAACCGCCGGCCGAGGCAACGTATGCACTGCCTGATGTGAGGGGCTGATGGCGTGACCATGTCCCGGCGGCAGTCATAGCCTCATGGCCGGTGTTCTTCCCGTTCGTTTGTTTGTAAGTATCCGGCTTGGTTTCACCTTTTGTTTGAGATGGAGATGCACGAGCGAGCTAGACCGGAGGAAGGGGCCACCAAAAGCCCCAAAGAGCCAAGCCAGTGCGAGAGGCCAGAAGACGCCAGCGATGTGCTGTCCAACTTGTGACCCGCTTTGAGAACCCTGGAACCCGGCATGTGTGCCGTTTACGGGATACATGTCGGCTTCCTACTCATGGGGGACCAAGGTAGGCACTTTCACACCTCAAAACCGGACCAACCACTGCATGGGATAGGTCCGGCATGTGTGCCGTTTACGGGATGCATGTCGGCTTCCTACTCATGGAGGACCAAGGTAGGCACTCTCACACCTCAAAACCGGACCAACCACTAACGCAACAAGAAGGATCAGGACGTGGGACCGTGCCAAGCCGAAGAAGGAGTCCAAAAGCGAAGCAACAACACCAACACGGAGACGCAAACCGAAGGCAGTCAAGCAGACCTCCCAGGGCAGGGGGGGAACCTGCGGCGGTGAAGTAACGAAGCTCATCCGAGTGTCCGATGAAACCCCTTGTCAATACCACCCGACGACTGCGACGCGCGTGCGAAATGTCGGACGCTAGCGTCTGTCAAGAGCATGCGTGACTCAGCCGTGTTTTAAAGGTGAGATGAGAGGCATCGACTCACTCTGTCAAAGGACCATCCCACTAACGCAACAAGAAGACGACAAGGTGTGTGTGAATATTCGCTCTTCATCTGGTGCATTCCCACCACATGTGCTGCTCGTCTTCGGGTACTCCTATCTCAAGCTGCAGAAGGTGGCGATTCAACACCATTAACAACAGATACGTTGCACAATTCCAGACCGCCGATCGTACCCTCGGATGCTGAAGGCCGGCTGAAACTAAAAGTGAAGCAAAAGAAAACGGCAGTGTTTGCCACCCATGTGTTTTTGCGAAGTGGGTGCTTTTTCACTATAAAGATACACAGCCGAACTGTGGATACAGCTTCCCAGGAAGAGGGAACCGACTCCCAGGCAGCTTGCGCCGCATCCCGGAGAATATCCGTAGAAAGCCGGTTCAGGATTGGGCACTGCCCTGCTGACTCGTAGCTATCCTAGGGAAACTTTGGAGTGAACCAGCTACCAGATGGATGGGTCTTTCGCCCCGTTACAAGGAGCATCTTTGTTGCTTTCTTTCCCCGCGCTGAGTCGGTGAGTGAGAAGCTTCAATTCAGCGAATCAATACAGGAGAAGTTGAAGATAGGTGCCGTCGCGCGACGAGAGAAGAGCTGACAATCGTAGGATGTCTGATCGGTACGAAGCGACCTGCAAGACGACGGATATCTGCGCTACGACCAGCGGAGGAAGCCGCGATTGGCTCATGCCACCGGGGTGTCGTTTGCGCAGAGATCGGGGCTGGCGGCGATGGCTGCAATGCCGGAGCGTGAACCCCCATGTGGTATGTTTATTCGTTATCGGCATCCCCCTTAACGATTCGAGTGTGCCACCGCCATTTGAAGTTATCGAGGCGAGGTCATGCCAGGTTAGCTAGCTAGGAATGCACGCCTCATTGCATTCTGTGATTGACCCACAAGATTGACGACCCTCGGTTCGGGACAATCGGCAGTCGCTCTCCATTCAAGACCTACTGATCGTGCGCTGCCCACTTGCGTTGTGTCGTGGGACGTGCGGATTTCAAAATTCGCCCTTTGAGAGCAAGGGCGGGCCGAGGACAGGTTGCAGCGCCAGATTTCAAAATTCCCCTTTGAGAGCAAGGGCGGGCCGGGGACAGGTTGCAGCGCTAGGCCGCCTTGACCGGCACGCCGAAGGCCCGCAGCTCGTCCCGGAGAACTTCCAACGGCAGCCCGACCACGTTCGAATAGCTGCCGTCGACCGTCTCGGCAGGGCGGAACACCTCGTCTTGTATCGCGTAGCTCCCGGCCTTGTCGAAGGGGTCCCCCGTCGCAATGTACCGGTCCATTTCACCATCCGTGTACTGCCGCATGCAAACTTTCGTTTCGACCAGCCTTGAAACGCAGCGCCCGTCGGACGAAAGCAGCGTGAACCCGGTTGCGACGGTGTGGGGAGTCCCCCGTAGAAGGACGAGGGTCTCGCGGGCCTCCGCCGGAGTGTCAGGCTTGCCCAGCGAAGTGCGCGCCCCTGACGACCCAGGCCGGATGATCACGGTGTCCGCAGCGAGGACGACGAAGGGCGCGCCGGCGGGTGCCGCGGGCTGCTGGTGGGCTACCGCGCTCGCCTTCGCCTTTGACAGCCGCAAAACGTGGTCCAGGGCGTCCTCCCCCGCCAGCTGCGCCTCGTCGACGTCCGGCTTCGCCACCTCGAAGTCGTCGATCAGCTCCCGCAGGAGCTCCTTCCTTCGCGGCGAGCTGCTGCCTAAAATGAACCGCATTTCACCCGTCCCTCTATACCCGCATCCCCAGAAGGGAGGAAGGGGGAAATCTTAGTTTATTAGAGTGAAAGTTCGCTTGAAACTCCGGTCTCCGGGTGATATGATATCCTTTGTGTTCTGAGTGTTCTGAAGAGTGGTGGTGACACGAGGTAAGAGAATTGTAACGGTACCTTGCTCTTGTTAGCCACATGCAATGTCTGAGGAAATTGAATCGCCCAAGTAGGACCTCCTGATTACGATCATTTGCCAATTTGCCCCCTGAAACCACGTCCAGGATTTGGGTCGAGGGAAGTGCGGTCGACGAAAACTCTAGGTTCCCCTTCTACTTTCTGCTGTAGTCGAGCTGTTGTATTGTAATCTCTCCCCCTAGCCTGCGTCGAAATAAGGACAAGGCAGTCCCTCGAGTATTTCTCTCCCGCGGGTTGTCCTCGAAGTTGAGAACCTATTGAGCTAGCTGCAGAACTGATGTCTATCACGGTGTCCGCGGCAAGGATGACGAAGGGCGCGCCGGCGGGTGCCGCGGGCTGCTGGTGGGCTACCGCGATCGCCTTTGTCCTTGACAGCCGCAAAACGTGGACCAGGGCGTCCTCCCCCGCCAGCCAGCTGCGCCTCGTCGACGCTCCTTCCTTCGCGGCGAGCTGCTGCCTAAAATGAACCGCATTTCGGCACCCGTCCCTCTACCCGCATCCCCAGGAGGAAGGGATGGGGGAAATCTTAGTTTTATTTTTGCGCCACATGCAAGAGGAAACTGAACCGCCCAAGTAGAACCTCCTGAGTATGATCATTTGCCAATTTGCCACTTGAAACCACGTCCAGGATTTAAGTCGAGGGAAGTGCGGTCGACAAAAACTCTAGGTTCCCTTTCTACATCCTGCTGTAGTCGAGCTGTGGTTATGGAGGACAGAACGAGGAAGGCGGAACAACCGAATGGGGAGCAAAGCGGCGCAGACGTTTTCGTGTGTGCCCATACCACCCGGGGTGGGGAGTCGGGGGTGAGGTGAGTCGAAATATAGGCCACCGGTTTCCTTGTCAGTTTGTAGAGGTCTGGATGTAATTTGGAAGTTGCCGTTCGCCGAAGCTAGTCGTGTCCTATAAACCCGATGTGCCCTGAGTAACTCACGCATTCTTCTAGACTGGGTTCTGGCTCAGAGGCGTTCAGCCATAATCCATCCAGTGGTAGCATCACGGCACTGTCCGATCGAACAACCGTAGATACCAAGGGACTAGAAACGGGAGTTCCTCTCGTACTACCCCCATCCGCTCGTACTCAGGTGCTCACACGGAAGTGCCATAACCGGAAGGGCAACTGTATCCGACGCGAGATTCCGTCGCGTAAGAGTGCTTGCATGGCATTTACCACCACCATATCCTCCTCAGGATGACCTCAGGTCGAGATCCCAAGCTCGTAGTGGAGCTCGTAGTACACCTCTGAGGAGTGGTATCACCACATACCACCACGTAGTACAAAAATACCTTACATGGGTATACAGGGTACCGTAATCGGATTAGGGTAAAACCTGGGACACCCCCCAAAATGGGCTGGGTGTCCCAGGTTTTACCCGGTACCGGCATATCTTTTTTCGGGTTTGCGACTTGGCGTACTTCGTCAACGTACTGCGTCGATAATTGACCTCCCCTCCCCCCCCCTCACCCCGGCAGCGTCTTTTCAACGCAGAAGGCACACGTCAAAGGAGGTTAGGATACGAAGAACAGAAGGAGGCTAGAAATCGTGCACGAAAGCACCTGTGTCGGGGCGAACCGGGTCGCTACCTGTGGCTCGGAACGCTCGCTCAGGAAACGATGGCCACAAAATCCTTGCCAGCAATTTCAATTCCACTTGAAGCCACTCGAATGCGAAAATGAGAAAGCAAGCAACAGTCTATTTATCGGACTTAACCATATGGGAAGCACTTTAGTCGGGAAAAATATATAACGGAAGCTGCTTCCGTTATATATATTTCCCAGCTTCCGTTATATATTTTTTCTGCTTCCGTTATATATTTTCCAGGGGGCACTCTTCATGCGGCGCGGGGCTGGTGGTATGCATAATTACAGGGACAGAAGTCCCGCACCACAGTACAAGACCCAAGGACCAAGCAGAACTCGCAGCATGTACAAGTTCACGAAGATCCCGGCGCGGTGGGTGAGTGCAAGGACAACGCGGACGAGATCTGGATGTCCTCGTCGTCCGCGACGTGTGGTTGACAACGGCGTCGACGCGAATAAGGTGATCCTGATCCCTGAGGCCATCGACGTCTACTTCTTCGACCCCGATGTGGCGGAGAAGATGCCCGTGGGGCCGTTCAAGCTACTAAAGCTCAGTCAGCGCCCGGGAACATGCTTTGCACAGTTTTCCAAAACGCCGCCCAGCGGTTGCTGGTTCCAAGTGTCAGTAGTTCGCAGCATACTGCATGCGACTTACCATCACACAGGTGAGTCCCGCTGGTGTGCAAGAGCGCTGAGCCAATTTTTGGAGCGAATTCGTCGTAATGAATCCGTCGGGTCGCGTCTTTTCACAGAACACAGGTAGCAAAAAACGAGTGCCTTCTGTTCTTCGCTTTCTCTCACAAAAAGGGGGGGATTGCAAGAACGTAGGAATGGATAGGTGCTCAACACCGCACTGGTCCCGTCTGCGCCGTGTTTCGGTCCTTCAAGCCACGGACACATAAAGGCAGACCGCCATCAGCGCGGAACCTAAGTGTCTGCAGACAGGACACATCGGTGTGAGTCTGGTTTGTCAGGCGGCTGTTCGTAGCTCGTCACAGCCAGGACCACCCGTGCTACCAGAGCACAGGCGAATCCGTCACGAGGAAACCCCTACAACCGTGTCTGAGCAATCAGTTTAAAAACTCAGGGCCCCCGGCCCTGATTGTGACTGCGACTCGCTAGGCAGCACTGACTTGTGGAAGGGGAAGGAAGAGGGTCGGTCCTGCTTGAGCGTACGTTCAGGCTTCCGCCTCCCGCAATCGTGAGCAGCAGAAGCTCAAGAGGTCGAGACAAGTATGCTGCGGTATTTGCATATTTTCGAGAGCAGCTACCATAGAGTGGTTGGAGGGGTCAGTCCGAAGGGTATTAATCATCCAGATCAAAGGATCTCGCACGACAACAAAAAAGATGCTTTGGAGGTTGGAGTAAAGGGGGTCCGCTTAGGATACTGTGCACGTCCCCAACAGAGCATTCACTCGACTCTCCCGTTGGACGCGCTCAACGCGGTCCGGGTCATGCCGCTCTTCACAAGGGTGCACAGGTTGCGGCGGCAGCTGCGCCACTTGTGGCGGGGTGTACTGCTGCTGCTGCTGCTGCTGCTGCTGCTGCTGCTGCTGCTGAGGCGGCTGGGCGTACTGCGGTGGGGGGTACGTTGGCGCGTCTGTCGTTTCCTGCTGGTTGCCGCTTCCCATTTTTTTGTCTTCCTTTTCTTGCTGTTGCGAGTATGTGTGTGACAAGGGCCTGTTTTGTTTGAGATTGCGCCGAAATCAGGTTCGGATCAAAAAGCATCCAACACTGTGTAGTCTACCCTGCGCCGAAATCAGGTCGGATCAAATAGCATCCAACACTGTGTTGTTTACGCTGTGTTGTTTACCCTCCTACCACCAGGTATCCCCAGCGGCCTAACCCTCCTTCCACCCCATTCTGCGCCGCCGGCCTGTACTCGCAGCCGAATCGATGCTCGTCGGGATGCAGGCATCCGCAAATGACTAAAGGCGCCGCCGTGTTCGTGGGTCTTCCTTTGCCGCAAGGTCCGTGATGACCTGTGACACTCAAAGCAGGCGTGTGGCAGTGTTGCTGCTTTTCGCAGGCCGCGAGGCTCTTGCGGTTTACTGAGGGAATAGGAGCAAGACGCATGGCTGGATGAGCACGACCACCTCGAATCGACACCAGGAGAATTCGGGTGGAGCTGGCTTCTACAACTAGTAATATTCCGGCAAAAGGTAGCACTCCTCAACTAGCCCGAACCAACAGGATCAAAGAATGTCAGTCACACCTTCCCGATTATTTTTGACCGATGGTGCTGCACCGGCGTCGGTTGATGATGTGCCACTGCTAGGTCTTGTGGCTCTTGGCGATGCTCAATGGGTGCTGGCTGCAGTTTTTCTGTACTTGGCTGAAACTAAGCTTGGCCCAACTAGTGGCGACAAGTGATTCGCGCCACTTCCGCGTGCGAGCGAGTCTCGCAAAACTGTGACCCAGGTAGTGACTGCCGACCATGACGGGTGCTTGCACCAGGAGTTTGGAACAGCTGGTCAGGCCAAGCTCATTGCGACAAAAAGAGTCGAGAAAAACACCCACGCACACAAGTGAACCCAGGTCAAGTTTCCCCGATCTATCAGATCGGGGAACAGAGTCAGTCAGGGTCGCGCCCACACGATCTCTCTCTCCATCAGTAGGGTAAAACCAACGTGTCTCACGACGGTCTAAACCCAGCTCACGTTCCCTGTTAGTGGAGCTTAGAGGCGTTCAGCCATAATCCATCCAGTGGTAGCATCACGGCACTGTCCGATCGAACAACCGTAGATACCAGGGACTAGAAACGGGAGTTCCTCTCGTACTACCCCGTATTGCTGTCGGAATGCGCTGGCCCGATGGGCTCTCTCTCCATCAGTAGGGTAAAACCAACCTGTCTCACGACGGTCTAAACCCAGCTCACGTTCCCTGTTAGTGGGTGAACAATCCAACCCTTAGACAATTCTGCTTGTCTAGGTTAGGAAGAGCCGACATCGAAGGATCAAAAAGCAACGTCGCTATGAACGCTTGGCTGCCACAAGCTTCAGCACGGTTTCTCGGTATGACATAACATGGTCTAACGATTCGCAGCTGCCAGTGCCGCGATTGCGTGTTCGCTCCTCTTGTGGCGTTGCTGCCGTGTTTGCTCCTGATGTTGCCGTCGTTGCTCCAGTTGATCTGTCTCTTTGTGATGAGTGACCACTAGGTGGCCTACCCACTCGACCGACCCGCGTGGCCGTGACCACAGGCTCTTTTCGCCAGCTAAGATGGAACCAAGCACGACACTCTTTTCGTTCGTGATACTATCCTCAGGTAGCCTTGGCTGGACATCACACCCTCCCCGGGAGGCTGCTCCTGCTGTAGTAGGCAACGAAGGAGAGGCAAACGGAGCGTGTTTAGTGCGAAAAATAAAAGGGTGAAAAAAAAGAAGGCGCTGCGGAAGCAAGGCTCAGTCGGAAACTTTGTGCAAAGAAAAGAAAGGGGGAAGGGAGGGCAGGGAGGACGAGGGATTGGGATAGGGAAAGGGACAGGTGTAAAGGCGTCGAAAAGAAAACTATGGTAAAAGAGGATTGACGAGCGCTGGAGGCGAACGAACATTTCCGGGGCTTGCACCTGATAAACGAAGCAACGGACGATCAGCATCAACTGACCAAAAGTGATGAAAATGATGAGGCAAAAGTTTCTTGTTCGTTGCGTGAACAAGGTATAAACCTCTCTGGGGGGGGGGTTCCTGTATTAGCACTTTTTTTCGTTGGCTTCGTTTTCTCTTTCATGTGCAACCGTTGTTCCGGAAATGTTCTCGTCAGTACAGATGTACTATTAAGAAGAAATACGTGCTTTAGAAATTGTCTGTGCTGAACACCGTCTGCACCGTGGTTTCGTGTGTTCTAGGTGAACCTCCGTCAGTCGCAGCCAAAATACCTGAGGGGAGAGGCCCCCGCTGCAACTGTGCCTGAGTGTTCCGTTCAGTTCAGAAAAGACAAGCGCTTCGTTTTGTTCACGCGTCGGCACCGGTCGGTCGGTTTCCCACTTCTTTTCGCCCCCCCGTGTTCCATTTTCCGGTGAGAAATTCCGATAAACCACCAAAACACGCTGCCACGTCCCCTAGCCTTTCGCAGCACGTCGTGGGACATCTCAGATTGCCAGTCACCACACGCTTTCGCAGCACATCGTGGGGCAACTCTCAAGATTGCTGGTTACTGCACGCTTTCGCAGCACATCGTGGGGCAGGATGTGGAACACCCAGGGCTTATGCTCCACGTGTGGAACGTGTGGATTTCCACACGTTAATTCCTTTTGGATTTTTTTCCCCCACGTGTGCTTGCCACAGGTTGGTCCACATGCAGGGGAGTCTAGGCCCACAAGTCGCCAAGGCGTACAGCCAGGTTTCGCCCAGTGAGGCTATTTTCAGAGTGAAAGTTCGCTTGAAAGGCTATTTTTGCGTTTCCTTTTTCTGCCCGCCGCACATAAAGGGGGGAAAGGTTTTTTTTTCCCCTCGAACCTTAAGCGCCCACATGGCGGACCACACGTATTATACCTGAAGGCCGAAAACGGAGCGTAAGCCCTGGGAACACCCGCACATGCGGGGCACGGCACTAACGCATTTTGGCGCTAAATACAAGCGAATTTCATGTCTACTTCGCGGGAACCCTCCGCTACTTGTTCACTCCCGCATGCACTCCCCCAATGGGGTCAAATTTCGCGCGGGCTCCCACGATTCCGCGCGGTCAATGGATGGGTTCGCTTGCGTCCTCTTGCTCAATCCACGACGGTTTCGTGATCACGAGAAGCTCGGAGAATTCGCAACTCGTGCGTCGTCGCTGTTCCCTGGTGTCGCCCACCTTAACTGGCTAAGACCCAGGTTTCCGCTCCAGGGTACATTAGGGTAGAGATCAGAGCTAGCTGTCGTATACTAAATCCTGGGAACCCATTTCCGGAGTTGAGCCGGGTGCGGGGATTTTCGTGAACCAGCACGAGTTGATCGGCTTCGTTTATCGTTGTTGCCGGAAACGTTTCTTCGGAACAACAGTTCTACCAAGAAAAAAAAAAGGACAAACGAGGGGCCGCTGAAAGAGAAGAAAGGGGGGACAGGGTGAGTGCGTATGTTTCGAAAATGTTGATGCAACATGAGAAAAAACCCACAGTGTAGGGGTGTCGCGGAAGAAGAAAATCGTGGCTTTGTGAAACAGCGGTGTCGACGGCTTTACGCTGCTTGTGAGAGAGGAAAAGACGAGTTAGCGTGCAGGGACCATCTCTCCGGGGATCAATCGGTCGTCACTAACCAGGGCAGCTGATTGCCGGTGGGATGCAACTGCACCTTCACCCTTCGTGCTTCCAGGTAATGTCAATCGGAGGGTTGAACCATGATGACTAATATCTAAAGCCGCACCCACGCGGCGTTGACTGTGGTTGGTCACCTTTTTGATGTTACTTATACCGATCAAACTCACGCCAAGCTGAAAAACTACCCCGTACTACTACGGCAGCCAGGTCATTTGCTTTGCGTTATTATTTACACGCACATGAATGGACCCGCCCCCGGCAATCCCGACTGTCCAATCACGGTCGCGAAAGGGTTGTGCCATACAGTCATAATGATTTTCGGGTTTAAAAATACTGGAGGACTGCCTTGTGCTCATTTCGAAGGAGGCTAGAGGGGGAGAAATACTCGACGTAGCTGCTTCGACTCCGAATGGAAGGGGAAAAATATAGAGGTAAGGGGCAAATACAATACAAACACAATCTGATTTGTTCTTCGCTTACACCACCGTGTGTTGTTTTCTCACTCAGGACTTTTGACCTGTTGTGCTTGTGTGATTTGTCGTGTAGGGGTAGACCCGCATGACCTCACGTCCGTTCAACACGTGGTTCGGTAGTTACAGCACTTGGGATTCCTTCTGTTCTTTGTCGGGCAGCATCGTAGAGCATTTCTTTTCAAGCTGGCGCTTATGTAAAAAACAATACAATTACAAAGTGGGTCATTTTTGTTGAACGCTTACGCCCCGTGCGGCCCACCACTAAACCCAGATTTATCTGTGTTTCGTGTGGGCTACAGTAGTTACCTCCTTTGATCTATCGCAACTGGCATTTCCTACAAAGCGGGTGCTTATACAAAAAAGACAAAAAGAACGCAGGCGATTCTCCACCCGAAAAGTAAGCGGCTTTGCTTGCCCGTTCTCCGCCCCTCAATCTTGCTGCACACCCCCCTTCACCCCAATACCATCATCAGCGTGGAAACAGAGTGTCTGCCAGGAGGTGTTGGGGGCAACTAGACTAAAAGTGATGTGCCGCGAGAGACAAAGCAAAGTATGATGCGTGAGAAAGCCGCGACTTGGAAACAACAGTTTGTAGGGTACAAACTGCTTGTACCCTACAAACGCTTAAGCTTACCGGGCTACCAAGTCACCTTGATTTGCCTCTCCGGCGATTCACGCGGCCTTTTTTTAAGTATCGGGAGGAACTATGCCGGTGTGCACCGTTTCTTGCCAAACCCAATAAATGCAAGCAGAACGAGTCAGCCGAAATCTTTCGGCTCCGGCCGAGGGAAGTCAGAAACTGGCCGCTTTCAGAACTGCCGAAGCAGCCGGAGGAGGAAGGTCTTGCTTTCCTTTTTTAGCGTTATTTAGAGTTATAGTTCGCTTGAGAATCCGGGATTTTAGAGTCTCCGGGTGACTTTCGTCGAATGGGTTCTTTTAAAGCTATTACGGGTGGGTTTGTGGGGGCATGCATGGCTTCTTTCGTGTACACCTTACTTGGTCGCTTTGGCGAGTCAGGTTCGAAACAATTTGTGACCGACACCAAGTTCTCGCCAGGTTAGGTGAGTGTTCTTGGGCTCCCCACGTCTTACAAGTTGAGCAGGAGTTGCCCTGTTTGTGGATTAGAAGGTCGGTATTTTAAAGTCTCCGGTTGACCGTAGAGGCTTGGGTATGGCGGGGGGTTGAGAAAAGTAAAAGAGTGCGACTCGTTTCGGGTGTTGTGTCACTCCGTTGTGAAACCTTGTGAAGTCCCCTAACGCGTTTAGAGGGTGCTTGGGTTTGGGTAGGGTGTGGTCGTTCTGCTGCGGCGTGAAAAGCCAGGAAGTTTCGACGCTAATCTTCGACTCTTGATTAAGTTCACCGGGTTGCGTGCTCGTCAGGAAGATCCCGGTGCCTGGCTTTTCTCTTCACCCTCATGGGGGCGGGCCATCGCGGGACCTCGTGCAGGCAAGGAGTTCCAGTTCTTCCTTGTCGTTGGTGTTTGTGGAGTGTACAGTGCTGGGTATAGTGACCTTGAATTTTTTTGACTCTTTTGCCCAGTGCTCCCGCTAACGAAAAAGTGTGAGGGAATTCCTCAAAAAAAAAAGAGGCTGGAAAAAAGAGGGTGAGGAATTCCTCACCTTTTTCTAGTATCATGTAGCCAAAGTACTGCATCACGGTCTACTCTCTGCTGGGCAGAAGTTTGGCTGCCGAGTAAGAGTCGAGGCTCAGAAGCAGCCCCTCCAAGTCGACGCAAGTGCCTTGTTCCATCTGATCTCTACTTGTGCCAATGATTTATCAGCACGCAGTATCTGGGTGGCGGTTGAAATTGAAATGGGCTGTTGTCGCCGTTTTCTGGGGCAATCCAGACAAGTCAAGTCATCTGAACAACACAGCCGAACAGGTTGGTTTTGGGGCGGCGGCGCAGAGCAATCAGTCTTGGAATGTGCACTTTTCATTGGACAAACAGACTGAGAAGTGCAAACTTTCTCCACCTGAATGTACCACACCGTTCGCCGGGGGCAGAGCCCCCCCGAACTCCTCCCCTCCCGTTGAAAGATTCGGGTGGAGCACCTAAACAACATGCACCAACAATTGTTCTTCACGTGTACAGGGTATAAACCTCTCTGGGAGGGATTTTCCTGTATTAGCACTTTTTCGTTGGCTTCGTTTTTCTCTTTCGTGTGCAACCATTGTTCCGGAAATTTTCCCGTAGGTACAGATGTACTAAATTTTACTACTAAGTCTAATAAAAAAACTTGGGGTGCACTAAAAAAAAAGGCCCAAACCAGGTTTTTGGGTTTCTCACCAAAAGTGGGGTTAGCGGGAGCACTGTTTTTGCCTTCAAAAAACTTAAAAAATTCAAAGTCAAAAAATTCCAAAGCCGCACACCGCGAGAGTAGGAGAAAGTAGAAAGGGAAACTAGAGTTTTCGTTGAACGCACTACTCTGAGCCCAAGTCCTGGACGTGGTGTCAGGTGGCAAATTTGGCAAATGATCATGATTAGAAGTCCTACTTGGGCGGTTCAGTTTCCCCACACATTGCACCCGGGGGTTATGCACTGCAGCGGTTGGGTGAGGTAACTCAGTAGTAGTAGTAGTATGTGTCGTCTGCCGAAGCAGCCGGAGACAGCAGGCGCAGCGGGCAGGTCTTGCTTTACAATTCTCTTCTTCATGGAGACCCGCCCCCGGCAATCCCGACTGTCCAATCACTGTCGAGAAAGGTTTGTGCCCTATAGTATAGTGATGAGGTGGTGGACCAGGCCCCCACGTAGCCTTATACACAACACGGCTACAACACGAGGATGCAGCCCTGCTTAGGTGTGCACTCAGCCATCACAGGGCCCCAGATCTCGCTACTTGACCTGACACAGCTGCCACCCAGAAGGCCGCAGCAGTAACCTTCGCAATGAAGGCACGCGCGGCTGAGTGTATGTAGGCGATCCATACAACAGCTGCATCAGACGCAGCTTGATCCGAGAGCTCGCTAGGGGAGGTGACGCTGCTCACCTGCCAGTCTCACAACTGACTGCTGCCCCGTCAAGGGAGGTAACTCAAAAAAAAAAACTAGGAATCGGGTGGGAGGTTGGGTTGATTTACACTACCTCGGATTGGGTTGGACAGCGTTCTGGTGTCTGTATTCTGGGTTGGCAGGCTAAGTGTCTTCTGAAGGAGAAAGTTGGCTGCAGAAGGCCTGCCTTCAGGACATCAGATTCTGAGGCTCAATGTACCGTACCGTCTCCCGGGGGGCGGTGCCCCCCGAACCCCCCCCTGTATTAAGACTCGCCAGAGAAAACGGGCTTGGTGTCTATTTCTGAAGGAGAAAACGGGCTGCATAAGGTCCTGATTGCACGTGGCTAAAATACTCGAGGGACTGCCTTGTGCTCATTTCGAAGGAGGCTAGAGGGGGAGAAAACAACAACTACAAAGTGGGTCTTTTTTGTTAAACCCAGATTTTCCTGTGTTTCGTGTGGGCTACAGCACATTTACCTCCTTTGATCTATCGCAACTGGCAGTCTCCTCAAGCATTTCCTACAAAGCAGGTGCTTATACAAAAAAAAATTAAGGACTCACAACACTGGGGACTCGGACTCGCCTCCGACAATCCCGACTGTTCCATTTCGGTCGCGACAGGTATGTGCCCTGCAGTGACGAGGTGCCTGACGAAGTCCCCAAGCCCAGGCCTTACGTTCAGCATGCTGAACGTACTGATTTCAGCACGTTAGTTTTTTTTGTACACATGCTGAATCAGTACGTTATCAGCACGTACTATCTTTTCTGCAGATTCATCTGGGGAATCAACCGCAGTACCGGGGATTCCGGTCGGCAGATCCTGCTGTTGCTTACCACTGCGACACTGGAGGGTTGAGGCCGGAGAGGAGGCAGAGACAAAGCCATGCAACACTGGCAGGTGAGCCCCCTGTGCTCTATTTTTTTTTTTTTTTTTGCCTGACCCTACGTACTGACTTTCAGTAGGTATTTAGCTCCAAGACAAAAGAGCTGCGTAAGCCCTGCCCAAGCCGCCTTCTGCATTGCGCAAGAGGCAGCCCTGTTTTTGGTGCGCAGTCGGCCATCACAAAAACACCAGGCCCCGCCGCTTAACCTTTTACACGCCCGCCCATCAAAATTTAACTTCCCCCCCACAAAAGAAATGGCTGGGCGCAGTCCTCGGAAGAGGCGTGCACCCGCATTCCAAAGAGGGGTGGGCAAAAAGGGGTGCAATATTATTTTTTTTCGCTGGGCCAGGTACCAGGGAAAGTCTGCTACACGGGAGCCAAGCTTCACGTGTTCGGCGGTACTGCAGAGCCACGGGCCTACGGGTCAAGTGGCTACCGATTTCCCTACTAAACTAAAGCATCAAGGCTTGGCGCACCTTGGGGCTTGGCGCTCGCGCTGAACACAAGCTCGTCGAGACGGTCAGCCGCAGGGCAAAGCGGACGGGGTTGTGGCACTGTGCTGCCTCCGACTCAAGCTTTGCAAGCTGTGGTTGACCGCCATGTTCCTGGACCAGGAGCGGCCTTTTTCGTTTTCTTTTTCTTTTTCTTCGCTTGTACGGGGCAGCCTTCTTGTGGGCTCTCCATGCAACGCCTGCCTGTCACACCTCATCAGCACCTTGAGATGGACATCCTACGTATATCCCCGTTGGCAAATGATACGCGTTGGCAGAGTCAGTCACGACGTCTGCACTTCAAAAGTTGGCCCGCCTACTCGGCCGTCTTTCGGCGGCTTCCGTATGACACACGGCGTGTGTCTTGGTGACCCGCAACAGGAAGCTTTCGGCAGATTTCGTGCCGCAACAGCAACGTGACCTGTTGCGGTTGGTCTAGCTACGATTCGCGAATAAAATGCGACTCGTATCGCATACGACGAAAGACGGCCGAGTGATCGTTAGAAGTTGCCGTTCGCCGAAGCAAAGTCGTGGCCCGACGCATCGGATATGCCCTAAGAAGCTAATAGCTCACGCAATTCTCCAGGCAGGGTTCTAGCCACGATTCGCGAAGAAAATGCGACTTGTATCGCATACGACGAAAGACGGCCGAGTGATCGTTGGAGGTTGCCGTTCGCCGAAGCGAAGTCGTGGCTGTAGCTCGGCAATTCTCTGGCTCAGAGGCGCTGAGCCGCAATCTAGCATCACGGCGCTATCCGATCGAACAACCGTCGATACCAGGACGGGAGTTTATCTCGTGCTTCGCCGTATTGCGGTTGGCATGCAATGGCCCAGCTGCTAGAACCCATGCAACGAGTCACACTCCGCTGGCCTGCCACCCCGTGATGCCGTCTAGCTCGCGGCCATTGGCGGAGATTGGGTGCCTCGGGACGCGTACAGCCGGATGGCGCAAAGCAGTACCTGTTCCCGATGCAGAGTTCTTCTCACGATCGTGGGCGCAGCCTTCGTGGCCTTTGTCGGTGCGTAGTGGGGCGCACGTGACCGTTGTATTGGAAGGCAGTCGTGTGAGTGGAACCTATCCAGTCTTGGGCATGTGATAGTATCCTCTGCTGTGACTGAGATTGAAGTCGAAATCCAATGCAGCGCACCATTGAGCGCCATCCATACAACTGATGCCCCCGTGGGTCTGTCCCTGTCGCTTGCTGCACCAGCCAACCACGGGATGAACCGTTCGCACCTCCCTTCCGGCAAGTCGATCTTCAGGCTGTTCAAGTAAACGGAGACGTTGTCCACTGGCTCACGACGGTCTAAACCGAGCTCCTCTGGAAGAACCGCCCAGAGCGACAGAGTGACAACCCGTTCGCAGGCTTCGGCGCTGTGACCTCCCAGTGGGGGGAACGACCAAGCGACCCACGCGTCGGCTCGCAACCCTGCAGACCAGCCCTCTTTTCGGCCATTTTTTGACGGGCCGAGCGCCGAACGAAGACGGGTTTTGCTCCGAAACGAGATGTCGCATCGGCTACGATTCTCTCCCGGGGATGCTGTTGCCCCATTGCGTCTCGTTGCAGCCGTTCTTTCGACCGCCGAGCGCGGCGAACGAAAACGGCATTTTCTCCCCCGGGGTTCCTAGGCGGAAAGGCCCACCCTCCAGTCACGCGCCTCGCTGCTCGGGCTTCTCCTTTCAGGCCCCTCGATCCAGATCCGAGACGGGGCGTTCTGTGGGGATAGACGTTGCAGTTGGATCTGGTTCTTGGGAACAGGGGGGGAAAGTCTTAGTTAGTGATAGTTAAATTAAGGTGCATTTCCCTTATATCCCACCACTTCAAATTTTGTTCCCTTATATCCCAATGGGACAACAGATTTTGTTCCCTTATATCCCAATGGGATTACGTTGGGCAAGGCAATCCCATTGGGATATAAGGGAACAAAATTTGTTGGTTGGGATATAAGCCTGATAATAAGGGAACAAAATTTGTTGTCTCATTGGGATATAAGGGAACAAAATTTGTGGTCATGACGATTTTTGGGGGACCCCTTTAAAAAATTTTCCCGGGTGTCAAAGTGACTATTCGGGGACGTTTGGTGCCGTTGAAACAAAAAAATTCCAAATCTGAGGCTGCGTTTACCTCAAAAATGAGGTTTCAATTTCTCAAATTTCACTGCCACTTCGGCCCTTGTGGTCATGCGGCCAGAGGAAGAGGAAGCAACCGTCGTAGCAACATTGGCAGCAGGACCAGCACCAGCAATTTCAATTCTGGAAGCAGTCAGCACATGTTTAGCACTGCCCTACTTCGCATCCGGTTGCGCTGCAGCTTCTTGCATGTTTGCGTGTTTTACGTTACGGATAAATTGGCCGATTTTTTCCATCTGCATGAGCCCCGCGTGCTCGTGCACCCGTATCCTTTTTTACACTCTGCTCAACGACGCCTTTTCTTTTCGGGAGGGCAAAGAGGGAAGGGAGGGGTAATATTGCATCGTCCTGCGTAAAGTCATCTGCACCATGATCGACGGAATTCGCTCTCTAAGTACGGAGTCAAGTCTCGTCTGTATACGCGATGCGGTTTACCGAAGCCATCGAGCGCCACGGCCAGGGATGGATACGTTTACTCGCTGATCGATGCTACGGCAGTTCCGCAAACCCACTATGCAGCCTGAGTTCAGCCCCGCGCATCTACGCTCACAAGGCAACCCATGATCACTTCGGTGTGAGGGATCAGTCCTGACCGAGCCTAATGCCTGCCGGGCGCCTGCTCCGTTGCGGTGTTTGATTTTCTGACCAATGCGTTCCACGTCTGAAGGGTCCTTGCGTTAAGTTCGCGCCTTCTGTGGGTATACAGACTTGATCACGACTTTTGGAAACGAAGCTTACTCTTGAGATCCGGTGTGGAGGGCCATTGTTACCTGACAAAACCCACTCATGCAGCCTGTGTTCAGCCCCGCGCATCTACGCTCACAAGGCAACCCGCGATCACTTCGGTGAGGGATCAGTCCTGACCGAGCCTTGCCTGCCGGGCGCCTGCTCCGTTGCGGTGGTTATCGCAAAAAAATACTCGAGGGACTGCCGTGCTCATTCCGACGGAGGCTAGAGGGGAAAAATACTCGAGGGGCTGCCTTGTGCTTACTTCGAAGGAGGGTAGAGGGCACAGGGCCCCAGATCTTGCTACTTGAGCTGACACAGCTGCCACCCAGAAGGCCGCTGCAGTAACCTTCGCAACGAAGGCACGCGCAGCTGAGTGTATGTAGGCGATCCATACAACAGCTGCATCAGACGCAGCTTGATCCGAGAGCTCGCTAGGGGAGGTGGCGCTGCTCACCTGCCAGTCTCACAACTGACTGCTGCCCCATGTTATTTTGTACCAGGCCGAGTTTGGGCCCTGGGTTTCTTCTTCTTTTTCACCTGGTATGTCTTGAGTTAGGGATCTCCATGTGGTGTGGGCTCGCTCGTTGCTCAGGCTTACATTTTTGGAACACATTGCAATGTCTCGAAAAAGGAGAATAGTTGAGTTGCAGCTCTTGAAAAAGACACAAGGGTTTGACCCTGCATGGAGACCTCTTGAGTTTGCGCTAACCGCGAATTGGGGAGTCGGGAGAACCTACAAAGCCAAAAGCAGGACCGACCCCCCCCGTTCGTGAGAAAAAGCGAAGAATAAAAACACCTTTTTTTTTCCGTCTATCTTTGTAAAAGGGGCCGATGGCTCCCCCAATTTTTTTGGAATTTTGGAGGAATTTTTTTTTTTTGTATAAGCACCTGCTTTGTAGGAAATACTTGAGGAGGCTGCCAGTTGCAAAAGATCAAAAGAAGGCAAATGTGCTGTAGCCCACACGAAACACAGGTGAATCTGGGTTCAGTGGCGGGCGTAAGCGTTCAACAAAAATGCCGAAGCAACTCGACAGGTCGGGCGCGGTGAGTTGGGTGAAGAGGGTGGTCGGGACTGATGTCCCGTCCCTTCTTTCATTCACCGCAAACAACCGCCGACTCGCGGCGGTGCTCAAGGTCGCACGCGACGTCGAGGGGACCGCGGAGGCGGGGCTGAGGCGCCTTCTGGGGGGAAAAACTTAGTTTAATGTTTAGGCAGAACGCTGCCTCGCATGCATGTTTGATGCTAGCATCAAGTCTTCGTCGAAGAAGGTGTAAAATAAAATAGGGGAAAGGGAAAAAGGGTCGCAGGGAGTGTAAGACTCCGCAGGTAGGGTCTGGAACCTTGAGGGACTATTCCTCTTTTTTTTGGGGGGGGGGGGGTTGCAAGAACGTGCTTGGAATGGGTATGTGCTCAACACCGCACTGGTCCCGTCTGCGCCGTGTTTCGGTCCTTTAAGCCACGGACACATAAGGCGGACCATCATCAGCGTGGAACCTGAGTGTCTGCAGACAGGACTGCGGTGTGAGTCTGGTGGTGGTGGTGGTTTTTTTTGGGGGGGGGGGGGTATCCAAAAAGACACAAGGTTTTGACCCCTGCATGATACTTTCAAAAAGAAAACGGACCGGAATCAGCCCACGGCGTGTCTTGCGGGAGCGGCGGGCCCCGCGCCGCGCCCTGCGGAGTCCTGCGCATGTCCGGCATCGTCGTGGCCGCCGTCGGCGACGAGGCGTCGGGCGCGAAGCCGGAGCTGCCGAATCCGCCGGTCGTCGTCCGGCGGCCCGACCCCCCCGACGGCGGCGTCGCGTCGCTGCCGCTGCTGCTGCAGGAGACGGTGCCGCCCACGGCGTCGCTGGCGGCGCAGGCCGGATTGACCGACAGGCCCCGGCCTTCGTTGCGGCGCCTCGGCACGTCACTTGCGGCCGCGGGTTCCGTCGGGACACCGCCTTCTGTCTCACCAGGCGACGTGGTGATGATGGGCGGCGGCGTACTGTCTGCGGTGACTGACTTCACCCCGCTCGCCTTGGCGGGATCTTCGGCGAGAACGCTGCCTTCTGCTCTATCACCGGACGTAGTAGTGATGGGCGGGGGTTCACAGTCTGCGGGGACTCCCTCGGACTGGACCGACTCCACCCCGCTTGCCTTGGCGGGATCTTCAGTGAGACCGCTGTCTTCTGCGTCATCACGGGACGTAGTAGTGGTAGGCGGGGGTTCGCAGTCTGCGGTGACTCCCTCGGATTGGACCGGAATTTCTCCCCTCGCCTTCGCCGGACCTTCCGTGAGAAGGATGCTGCCGTCTGTTTCATCACGGGACGTAGTAGGGATGGCCGGGGATTCGCAGTCTGCGGTGGCGTCCTCGGATCGAACCGGCGATTCTCCTCCCGCCTTGGCAGGGTCCTCCGCGGGGGGAATGCTGCCTCCTGTTTCACCAGGTGACGTAGTACGGACGGGCGGGGGTTCGCAGTCTGCGTTGACACCCTTGGATTCGACCGGAATTTCCCCGCTCGCCTCGGCGGGAGCTTCCGCGACGATGCCGCCATCTGTTTCGTCGGGGGACGCAGTAGTAGCGATGGGCGCGGCCTCGCGGTCCGCGTTGGGTTCTCCCCTTGCCTTCGCAGGACCTTCCGTGGCGGTGCTGCTTTCTACTCCACCAGAGGACGTGGGTTCACTGCCTGCGTTGGAGTCTCCACCCGCCTTGGTAGGACCCCTCGTGGGGATGCTGCCTTCTGTTTCATCAGGAGACGCGGATTCAGCAGAAGGGATCCCCTGTTTGTGCCCATCCGGTTCGGCGTTTTTTCTCACGCCCGCCTCCGCAAGGAGGGGTTCTTCCTCGCGGTGCGACTGGGTTCCATGGGTGGATCCCGGGGAGTTTTTCCCCCGCGTGGAAAGGCATTGCCCGCCGTCACGGCCTGCGGCGCCCTCCTCTGATCGCACGGCAGCTCCCTCGATCGGCGGTGGATCTCCGCCAGCAGCGGCAGCTTTTTCACCCGGCGACGCCGGCGCACCTCCTTCCAGTTGCCCCACAGGCTGCGAGGGGGTAGTCTGCTGGCGGTCTTCGCCCGGCGCCGTGGCGAGCTCTGGATGCTGCTGGGTGGTAACTCGGATAGACCCCCCGCCTGCTTCTTCGGAGAGTGCCGCGGACGATCGACGACACCGCGAGCTGGTGGCCGGCGCGGCGCGGGCGGCGGCGGCGACCGGTTCCCGCTGCGCGAAAGCCGCTGGGCCGCGGCTCCCAGAGGCAGCAACGACCCTCCGGATATCTGCTGTTTCTGTGTCGGGAGCACCGTCGGACGGTGGCGCGAAGGGGCTGGCGGCGGCGGCGGCGGCGGTGGCCATCTGCACCGGCCGCCCGAAAGCGGCAGGGTCAGGGCTCCCAGAGGCAGCAGCCTCTTCCCGGGGGTCTGCTGTTTCTGTGTCGGGTGCTCCGCCGAACGGTGGAGGGCCGCGGCTCCCAGAGGCAGCAACCCCCCTTCGGGGGTCTGCTGTTTCTGTGCCGGGTGCTCCGCCGGCCGCTGGCGCAAAGGGGCTGGCGGCGGCCTCGGCGGCGGCTGCGGCGGCGGCTGCGGCTGCGGCACGCGAAACCTGAAGGAGGTTTTCAGGTTCTGGCAGGTCTAGCTGGCTGCCTGAAGGGTACACGGCTCAGTCACCCAAGGTGGGCGTTGAAAAAAACTTTTTTTTTGTCGTATAAGCAGTGCTCCCGCTTACCTCCGAAATGCCGGAGAATCAGGAAAAGTTTCTTTTTTTTTTTTTTTGGTGCTGTCGCGGTGTCGCGCTTTGTTTAGCAGTGTCTGTCAGTGCTCCCACGGTGAGCTGGAGTTGTTGCTCCACCACAACCAAAATGCGTGTGAATCCGCACCACTCCCGCTGTTTTCACTGTAGCTTTGACTCCAGCTTCTGACCGCCAACCCTCCGACATGCCGGAGGAAGCAAACACCAGCAATTTCATGATGTTCGTGCAGTGCACAAGCTGGGTAGTGGTAGATAGAAGCAGATGCCACTGCAGTGTGTCAGCCGAAAGGTACTGAGCACTAGAAATCCTCATAAGCGAGATCTCATGCCGGGATATCACTGCACTCCTACCTGTCATCAGCACACCTTATAAATTTGATATGAATCCCTTGCCGGTGGACACTTTGAACAAAACGAGACAAATAATGAGATAGTCCTACATAGTCAAGAATAGGCGCGGAAAAAAATGGAGGCATTGTCAGGGGCGGTACGAAGATGCCAAAAACTGGCATGTTGTCACAGCAGTCTGCCCAAAGAGTATTTGAGAGCACAAGAACTCCTGATAGGCATGAGGATAGCACTGTCCTTCCCTCTTCACCACAGTTTTGCGTTGTGCTCAGTCAGTTTTGACGCCCAATGTGACAACATGCTCGTACCATCAGCCCCCAGGCGCGGAAGCTTTTGAAGCAGTCCGTGCCGCAGGTGCCAAATTCTGCAAAGACTTCATGACCAGTACTAGTCGCGAGCACACCCACACGGGTTCACTCCTACACCCCCAGGTACCAGGCCGGAGGAATTCCTCAGGGCCCCCCGGAGGAATTCCTCCGGGGCATTGTTCAGCACCTTTTTTTTTAGTACTAACAATCTTGTGGGTTGCCCTTCAATGTATTGTGCAAGCTAAAAAGACGTAGCAGCGTGTTTTGGTGGTTGATCAGAATTCCTTACCTGAATACACACAGGGTAAATACAAGTGGGAAAACGATCAACCGGCACGCACAAACAAAACGAAGCGCCTGTCTTTTTTTGAGGAATTCCTCCGGTTTTTTCCTTAGC
This sequence comes from Diplonema papillatum, assembly GCA_030068145.1. NCBI lineage: Eukaryota > Euglenozoa > Diplonemea > Diplonemida > Diplonemidae > Diplonema > Diplonema papillatum. Next base: position 63,098 of record JAPJBO010000989.1, read on the forward strand.
GGGAGCACCGCGTACAAGACACTAGTCGTAGAAGATTAATATTAACCGACTAACGATATACTGTGAAACAGGGCCTCTCGCTCCTCACACAACCGCTCACGCTCTTGCTTACCCACCATCCCGCCCCCTAGCTTTCCGTGTCCTGAGGCGCCACCGGATCGACGGCAAACGCGTCGGCGGCGTCGCCGGGTAGCTGGAGGCTGCCGGCCCGCGGCGCGATCGGGTGCGAGCACCGCCTCGAGCTGAACATCGGCTCCGGCGGGTAGATGTCGGCCGCGAGAGCCGGCGAAGCCGACGGGGTTGCGTCGGGCTGCAAGAGGAGGAGCGAGGTGCTGCCGGCACCTGGCGTCGCGTGCCCGTGCTCCGGAGACGGCGGGGTGTCTGCAGCGCTGTGCGTTGCGAGCCCGTCCCGACAGAACAGCGAGGACCCGCGGCACTTGTCGGCGTCTCCGCAGGAGATCGTCGACAACCCGCCGGTGGATTCGGTGCGGTGCGACGACGCAGACATCGCACCCGCCGCGCCCCCCACGACCAAATGCTTCGGGCCCCCCGGGTGGTGGTGGTTCCCGCTCGCGTTCGCGGCCCGGATCCCTTTGATCCAAGCTTTCTCCAGCACAGCTTGCATCGAAGAGGCTCATCGAAGAGAGCAGGATGCTTTTTTTGGACATGCTGACTCATTCCAGCTGCCTTTACTTTTACACGACATGCAGGGCATTCAGCCATGCAGTGGCATTGAATGCGGTCGCGATGTGCTGCGTCGATATGGGCAGCCATCGAGGATTCCACAGCTTTTTTGCCACAAAAGTCGCACGGCAAATATGTTTCCGTTTCTTCTTCCTCTTCCTCTTCGTCTTCTTCTTCGTCTTCGTCTTCTTCGTCGTCTGCTTTCTCCTCACACTTCTCTGCTGCATCGCTATCACCCGCTTCCTCCAATTCCTTCTGAGCTCTCTGCACGAGGTTCTTGGTGAGGTTCTTGTCTGGCACAAACAGCGGCAGTTGTGGGGGGGCTGTCGGCGCCTCGCAGTTGCACACACGAATCGTTCCAGTTCCACCCGCAAACCGGAACGCCGTATAGGGCCCCCCACGAAAGACGAAGTTGGTTTTCATTGCGGCAAGCTGCTCACAAAGAACGATAAGGGCTAGATTGCTACGCGCATTGCGGTGCAGGCAATCGCAAATCAAAACTGTTTGTTTTCCGCGAAAGCCTGTCTGGGACAGATCCGCAACCTTCCACGGAAGTCGGCGGGCTCTCCGTTTTTCCTCCGCGCATGCCAGATCTACCTCGCAGGTTTTTGGGCTGCTGATCATGGGCACGTCAGCTTTCCGCTCTCCGTTTTCTGCCTCCTCAGCTTCATCCGAACACTGCAATGGAAGGGCATCCATGCGATCCCACCAATGGCTGAGGCTGTGGCAATACGCATTCGTTGTTGAGCCCTTTCGCACGCTTTCCATGAGGTGGAGGAAGATGTGCGCAGATAAACGGGCACGCAAAAAGGGGATGCGGGCGGCAGTTTCTTTTTGACCCCAGTAACGCCAGGGTACGTCCGAATACCGGAATTCGGCAAGGTCGCTTAGGCTGATGAATAGCCAGCGAAATGTTGGTGATAGCTCTCGTTGCGCCATCATGGAGACTACCTTCCTCACGTGCGCTCCGGTAGCATTCTGGCTGACATCGATGTTCAAAGTGCTGCACAGGTCTCGAAGTGCCGACGTACTCTCAGCATCCAGCTCCTTGAACAACGCCAACCCCATACCCTTTATGTCGTGCAGGGCTGGAGAAACGTAGTGTGCTGATGGTGCCACTGCGCTCAGCAGCGATGTGTAGCCAGCTGCAGCCATTTGGGCAAGGCTGAGGTGAGGAAAGCGATGTATGTACATGCTCCATTCGCTTGTTGGAACGGTGCATACTGCGCAGCGGTGGCCTCTTCCACCACACCCGTCAAGCCTCTGCCATCGGTCAAAGTGATCTCCGGTGATCTTTTCGATCCGAACCCGAGTCACACCGTGGCCGCGAACGATCTTTGCATTGTGAAGGCGCAAAATTGCATGGTTGAGAAACCGGTTCTCGAAATGCTTAAATTGCGCTTTCTTCCGGTCGACGACAGTTACGGACGGGACAAAACCGCCGGTTTCTGGGTATACCAGGGACATCGACAGACGTGTGCGCGCGTTGCGCGATCTCAGCGAGTTTCTTGCTGTGTACCCGTCGGTATACAGTACGCCAACAAGCGGTACGGAAGACAATCTTGATGAGCACAACACTTCACGTGCAAAGAGGTGACTGAGAAGCCGGCGATAGACTATCGCCGCAGATGTCGGAGGATCGAGGCACGCCGCTCGGGAGCCCGCTCAGCCCGAGCGGAGCGCCAGGTCTCCGAGTAGTGGCAGTGTTTGCTCGAGCAACGACGGCGGCCCGTCTCGATCCGACAATCTATAGATTCATCCGACGTAGTCGTTCGCGGCACTACATACGTAGTATGGGCCCTGGGGGGAAAGATAGGTTGGTTGCTTGGCTTGTCCGTATGCAGGCACTGACTTTTCCCGTTTAGGCCTTCAGCTGTTCCGCCTGCCTACTACACATTACTAACGTAACTTACACGCACTCGTTGCTCGCCTGTGTCCTTCAGCCGGGGTGGCGGCTGCTTGCGAGCTTCGAGTGGCACTGCGGCTTTCGCCATGCTATCCGAAAAGGCGAAGGGGAGCAGTGCTCAGTTTCCGTACGGCACTGCGGCTTCATGTTCGTGCTCTGCGCAGGTGGTTGCCTTCACCTTCAAACTCGCTGGACATGCTCCATCGACAGCGACAGCACAATGAATATCAGACGGGTATCGGGGTTGAAGAAACGGTGTCTTCCATGGGACAGTTAAGACCGGAGAGGGTTGCTTCTTTGTCATCATAAATTTGCAGTCAAAGATAGCGAGAGAAGTTCAGGTGGTTGCCTTCGCCTTCAAATTCGCTGGGCATGATCCATCGACAGCGACAGCAGAATGAATATCAGACGGGTAACGGGGTTGAAGAAACGGTGTCTTCCATGCGACAGTTAAGACCGGAGAGGGTTGCTTCTTTGTCATCATAAGAAATGCAGCCGGGGACTGCGAGAGAAGTGCAGGTGGTTGCCTTCGCCTTCAAACTCGCTGGACATGCTCCATCGACAGCGACAGCACAATGAATATCAGACGGGTAACGGGGTTGAAGAAACGGTGTCTTCCATGGGACAGTTAAGACCGGAGAGGGTTGCTTCTTTGTCATCATGATAATGCAGCCAGGGATTGCGAGAGAAAGAATTGCAGGTGGTTGCCTTCGCTTCCAAACTCGCTTGCAGTGGCTAAGTCAAAGGTGACAGCAGAATGAATGGCAGACGGGTAACGGGGTTGAAGAAACAGTGTCTTCCATGGGACAGTTAAGACCGGAGAGGGTTGCTTCTTTGTCATCATAAAAAATGCAGCCGGGGACTGCGTCAATGTCTGATTCCAAATCCAAAATTTAATTAGAATTGATAGGCAACGTCTAGTGTCGGATCCAAATTTAATTACAAATGGTAGTCAACGTCTGATGCCAAATCCCAAATTTAATTAGAATTGCTAGTCAACGTTCAATGCCGGATCCAAATTTAATTAGAGTTGGTAGTAGCAACGTCCAATTTCGGATCTCAAATTTAATTAGACTTGGTAGTCAACGTCTCGCCTCCCGCCCTCACGCCCCTAGCCCTCCTCCCCGCCTCCTTTTTACTCTTCCTGCCCCCATGGCTTTGGTGCAGCGACGGGGAGAAAGGGTCTCTGATTCCACTACTTCTTTGCAACTTTGCTGATTCTGTGGCCAGCCGACAGTGTACGATCCCTCCCTTTCGTGAAGTGCCGGCCGTTGGGGTCCTTCAAACGGTCAACGGTGCCTTGCATGGCTGGGTCATCGAAGAGATGTTGTGCCGTGGTGTGGTACCTTCCGAAACACGGCACAGGGCAAAGAGGGACAGAGCCGAGTAGGTTGGTATGGCAACAGCTCGCCCACCTGATACCCTGCTCCCGAGCACAACACCTCCATCTCCAATCTTCTCCGCGCCGGGAAGCTCCCGCACCGGCCCAGAGTTCAACCTTTTTTCAAAGGGAGCTAAGGGCCAGAACAGGAACTTTGACGCGAAAAAATGGCGAGGGGGTGAGGGCCTGAGAGAGGTGACTCTCGCGCGCTGCTCTCTCTTCTCTCTCTCCCTACAGGCAACTGTAGGGGGAGAGGGGGGGCGCGAGAGGGGGGGAGGATACGCAGCGAACTTTTTTGCAGTGACGTGCTGTGTGTTCACACTGAAGTGTCCGAATCGGTCGAGTGATCATCACGCACTGTCTCAGCATAACTGGGTGTTGGATACGTGATGCTCGTTCTCGGGTCCGAGAACGAGCATCACGTATCGCGAGTTGAATCGCATGGTTCTGAAGAAGGATTTCCCGATCAATGGATCTTCAACAACAGCGACTGATCTTGAGAACTTGCCCTCCCGGACCGGGCCCACGTCCCCCCAGGATTCCTTCGCAATGAAGCGACAACCTCAACGGTTCCAGAACCGTGAGTCGAACCAAAAAGAGGTTCCCTTCTCAACCATGTGAGCCAGTAACTACAGTAGTGGTATGTCCTTGGACAGAGTGAGCCAATGCTTTTTATCTCACCTTTAAGACACGGCTGTGCCACGCACCCAAATGTTGCAGACCATTTCTTCGGCGACGCACGCGAACACCGCGCGCTGCCGGATCTTCGCACCGCGCCAGATCTTCTGGATCAGCATCGCCGCGAAGTCCTCTGACGCGCGCCCGTTTCTTAGCTCGTCCAGCTCCTCGTCGTAGTTCGGGTGGTGCAGGGCTGTCCATTTCTTCCGGTACTGCTCCGTGATCGACTCCCAGTACACCGGATCGAGCACTTCGACGCCGCTGTCGAACAGCGCGAACTCCACCATGACGGTCAGCAGCTCCTTGAACGCGACGTTCCCCGCATACTTCCAGCACTTCTTCCCGATGTTAAAGAGCAGCGCTTTCTTGTAGTACGCCTGCGCTTCCTGGCTGGCCTCCGTGTCGACCCCGAGAGGCGGCTTGACGTTGCGAAGCAGCTGCGGGATCTCGGTGATTCGGATGAACCGGGTGCCGCAAGGATCGCGTTCTTCCCACGACGTGTAGAACTCCTTCACCCCGTCCTCCGTCAGCAGCGCGCTCTGCTCCATGGACACCGTCTCGTACCCGCTGAGAATAACCGCTATGAACACGTTCAGCAGCACGTACATGCCCAAAATCATGAAGCTGATAAAATACGCCTTGCTCGCGGTGTTCCCGCACTCCCCCAGCTGCATGTTGCAGTACGGCTCCGACACCGAGCAGTCGTGCATCACGCACTCCCACGCCTCGCCGGTGGTCATGCGGAAGAGGAGCAGGATCGCGTTGATGAAGTTGTCGAAATTCGCGTGGTCGTTCATGCAGGTCCCCCGCTTCACCGTCCCGAACAGGTCAACGCCGAGGACCGCGTATAGGAAGAACAGCAGCGACAGAAGCCCGGCCACGTTCACGAGGTTGCCAACCGTTCGAATCCTGTTTTCGTGTGTAAACCGCTTGGTGGGGGATCTGGAGACCCGCGACACATCGCCATCAGCCATCCTCAGTGTTGGGCATTGCAGATCTTAGTTTAGTGTTTAGGCAGGACTGTCTGCCTCTCATGCATGCTGAGGGGGGGAGGGGCCCTCAGGGGGAGGGTCGTGGCTGGATGTATGTTTACCCTGTTGTTCAGGCTGCCAACCCATCATGCACGATTCAGACAAACAGCCATTTTAGCTCAAGCCACTCAAGTACTATTACCCTTGCGGTATCGGTGTGCTTACGTCGTTTTTCAGTCTTGTGCACGATGAAGTCCAGCCTCAGAAGCTGGAGCTGAATAGGTTGACCATTGCAGCCAGGCTTTGCTGTTGGCATTGATTTTCGTTCGCAATGAGAGGACAGGAATGAAGAAATCCGAACAGCGACTTCCGATGGGGCGATACATCCAAGGGTACTTACCATGCGGGGTCACTCCACCCATCGGTCGCATCCAAAAATAGATTTCCTCCGAAAAACCGACACCCTGTGTGTCGATTCGTTGAGCCTGGCAGGCCCAAGGGTACTTTGGACACCATGCAGCGTCACTCCACCCATCGGTCCCATCCAAAAATAGATTTCCTCCGAAGAACCGACACCCTGTGTGTCGACCTGGCAGGCCCAAGGGTACTTTGGACACCATGCAGCGTCACTCCACCCATCGGTCCCATCCAAAAATAGATTTCCTCCGAAGAACCGACACCCTGTGTGTCGACCTGGCAGGCCCAAGGGTACTTTGGACACCATGCAGCGTCACTCCACCCATCGGTCCCATCCAAAAATAGATTTCCTCCGAAGAACCGACACCCTGTGTGTCGACCTGGCAGGCCCAAGGGTACTTTGGACACCATGCAGCGTCACTCCACCCATCGGTCCCATCCAAAAATAGATTTCCTCCGAAGAACCGACACCCTGTGTGTCGATTCGTTGAGCCTGGCAGGCCCAAGGGTACTTTGGACACCATGCAGGGTCACTCCACCCATCGGTCCCATCCAAAAATAGATTTCCTCCGAAGAACCGACACCCTGTGTGTCGATTCGTTGAGCCTGGCAGGCCCAAGGGTACTTTGGACACCATGCAGGGTCACTCCACCCATCGGTCCCATCCAAAAATAGATTTCCTCCGAAGAACCGACACCCTGTGTGTCGACCTGGCAGGCCCAAGGGTACTTTGGACACCATGCAGCGTCACTCCACCCATCGGTCCCATCCAAAAATAGATTTCCTCCGAAGAACCGACACCCTGTGTGTCGATTCGTTGAGCCTGGCAGGCCCAAGGGTACTTTGGACACCATGCAGGGTCACTCCACCCATCGGTCCCATCCAAAAATAGATTTCCCCCGAAGAACCGACACCCTGTGTGTCGATTCGTTGAGCCTGGCAGGCCCAAGGGTACTTTGGACACCATGCAGGGTCACTCCACCCATCGGTCCCATCCAAAAATAGATTTCCTCCGAAGAACCGACACCCTGTGTGTCGACCTGGCAGGCCCAAGGGTACTTTGGACACCATGCAGCGTCACTCCACCCATCGGTCCCATCCAAAAATAGATTTCCTCCGAAGAACCGACACCCTGTGTGTCGATTCGTTGAGCCTGGCAGGCCCAAGGGTACTTTGGACACCATGCAGCGTCACTCCACCCATCGGTCCCAGATTTCCTCCGAAGAACCGACACCCTGTGTGTCGATTCGTTGAGCCTGGCAGGCCCAAGGGTACTTTGGACACCATGCAGGGTCACTCCACCCATCGGTCCCATCCAAAAATAGATTTCCTCCGAAGAACCGACACCCTGTGTGTCGACCTGGCAGGCCCAAGGGTACTTTGGACACCATGCAGCGTCACTCCACCCATCGGTCCCATCCAAAAATAGATTTCCTCCGAAGAACCGACACCCTGTGTGTCGATTCGTTGAGCCTGGCAGGCCCAAGGGTACTTTGGACACCATGCAGGGTCACTCCACCATCGGTCCCATCCAAAAATAGATTTCCCCCGAAGAACCGACACCCTGTGTGTCGATTCGTTGAGCCTGGCAGGCCCAAGGGTACTTTGGACACCATGCAGCGTCACTCCACCCATCGGTCCCATCCAAAAATAGATTTCCTCCGAAGAACCGACACCCTGTGTGTCGATTCGTTGAGCCTGGCAGGCCCAAGGGTACTTTGGACACCATGCAGGGTCACTCCACCCATCGGTCCCATCCAAAAATAGATTTCCTCCGAAGAACCGACACCCTGTGTGTCGACCTGGCAGGCCCAAGGGTACTTTGGACACCATGCAGCGTCACTCCACCCATCGGTCCCATCCAAAAATAGATTTCCTCCGAAGAACCGACACCCTGTGTGTCGATTCGTTGAGCCTGGCAGGCCCAAGGGTACTTTGGACACCATGCAGGGTCACTCCACCATCGGTCCCATCCAAAAATAGATTTCCCCCGAAGAACCGACACCCTGTGTGTCGATTCGTTGAGCCTGGCAGGCCCAAGGGTACTTTGGACACCATGCAGCGTCACTCCACCCATCGGTCCCATCCAAAAATAGATTTCCTCCGAAGAACCGACACCCTGTGTGTCGATTCGTTGAGCCTGGCAGGCCCAAGGGTACTTTGGACACCATGCAGGGTCACTCCACCCATCGGTCCCATCCAAAAATAGATTTCCTCCGAAGAACCGACACCCTGTGTGTCGACCTGGCAGGCCCAAGGGTACTTTGGACACCATGCAGCGTCACTCCACCCATCGGTCCCATCCAAAAATAGATTTCCCCCGAAGAACCGACACCCTGTGTGTCGATTCGTTGAGCCTGGCAGGCCCAAGGGTACTTTGGACACCATGCAGCGTCACTCCACCCATCGGTCCCATCCAAAAATAGATTTCCTCCGAAGAACCGACACCCTGTGTGTCGATTCGTTGAGCCTGGCAGGCCCAAGGGTACTTTGGACACCATGCAGGGTCACTCCACCCATCGGTCCCATCCAAAAATAGATTTCCTCCGAAGAACCGACACCCTGTGTGTCGACCTGGCAGGCCCAAGGGTACTTTGGACACCATGCAGCGTCACTCCACCCATCGGTCCCATCCAAAAATAGATTTCCTCCGAAGAACCGACACCCTGTGTGTCGATTCGTTGAGCCTGGCAGGCCCAAGGGTACTTTGGACACCATGCAGCGTCACTCCACCCATCGGTCCCATCCAAAAATAGATTTCCTCCGAAGAACCGACACCCTGTGTGTCGATTCGTTGAGCCTGGCAGGCCCAAGGGTACTTTGGACACCATGCAGCGTCACTCCACCCATCGGTCCCATCCAAAAATAGATTTCCTCCGAAGAACCGACACCCTGTGTGTCGATTCGTTGAGCCTGGCAGGCCCAAGGGTACTTTGGACACCATGCAGGGTCACTCCACCCATCGGTCCCATCCAAAAATAGATTTCCTCCGAAGAACCGACACCCTGTGTGTCGACCTGGCAGGCCCAAGGGTACTTTGGACACCATGCAGCGTCACTCCACCCATCGGTCCCATCCAAAAATAGATTTCCTCCGAAGAACCGACACCCTGTGTGTCGATTCGTTGAGCCTGGCAGGCCCAAGGGTACTTTGGACACCATGCAGGGTCACTCCACCCATCGGTCCCATCCAAAAATAGATTTCCTCCGAAGAACCGACACCCTGTGTGTCGATTCGTTGAGCCTGGCAGGCCCAAGGGTACTTTGGACACCATGCAGCGTCACTCCACCCATCGGTCCCATCCAAAAATAGATTTCCTCCGAAGAACCGACACCCTGTGTGTCGATTCGTTGAGCCTGGCAGGCCCAAGGGTACTTTGGACACCATGCAGGGTCACTCCACCCATCGGTCCCATCCAAAAATAGATTTCCTCCGAAGAACCGACACCCTGTGTGTCGACCTGGCAGGCCCAAGGGTACTTTGGACACCATGCAGCGTCACTCCACCCATCGGTCCCATCCAAAAATAGATTTCCTCCGAAGAACCGACACCCTGTGTGTCGATTCGTTGAGCCTGGCAGGCCCAAGGGTACTTTGGACACCATGCAGCGTCACTCCACCCATCGGTCCCATCCAAAAATAGATTTCCTCCGAAGAACCGACACCCTGTGTGTCGATTCGTTGAGCCTGGCAGGCCCAAGGGTACTTTGGACACCATGCAGCGTCACTCCACCCATCGGTCCCATCCAAAAATAGATTTCCTCCGAAGAACCGACACCCTGTGTGTCGATTCGTTGAGCCTGGCAGGCCCAAGGGTACTTTGGACACCATGCAGCGTCACTCCACCCATCGGTCCCATCCAAAAATAGATTTCCTCCGAAGAACCGACACCCTGTGTGTCGATTCGTTGAGCCTGGCAGGCCCAAGGGTACTTTGGACACCATGCAGGGTCACTCCACCCATCGGTCCCATCCAAAAATAGATTTCCTCCGAAGAACCGACACCCTGTGTGTCGACCTGGCAGGCCCAAGGGTACTTTGGACACCATGCAGCGTCACTCCACCCATCGGTCCCATCCAAAAATAGATTTCCTCCGAAGAACCGACACCCTGTGTGTCGATTCGTTGAGCCTGGCAGGCCCAAGGGTACTTTGGACACCATGCAGGGTCACTCCACCATCGGTCCCATCCAAAAATAGATTTCCCCCGAAGAACCGACACCCTGTGTGTCGATTCGTTGAGCCTGGCAGGCCCAAGGGTACTTTGGACACCATGCAGCGTCACTCCACCCATCGGTCCCATCCAAAAATAGATTTCCTCCGAAGAACCGACACCCTGTGTGTCGATTCGTTGAGCCTGGCAGGCCCAAGGGTACTTTGGACACCATGCAGGGTCACTCCACCCATCGGTCCCATCCAAAAATAGATTTCCTCCGAAGAACCGACACCCTGTGTGTCGACCTGGCAGGCCCAAGGGTACTTTGGACACCATGCAGCGTCACTCCACCCATCGGTCCCATCCAAAAATAGATTTCCCCCGAAGAACCGACACCCTGTGTGTCGATTCGTTGAGCCTGGCAGGCCCAAGGGTACTTTGGACACCATGCAGCGTCACTCCACCCATCGGTCCCATCCAAAAATAGATTTCCTCCGAAGAACCGACACCCTGTGTGTCGATTCGTTGAGCCTGGCAGGCCCAAGGGTACTTTGGACACCATGCAGGGTCACTCCACCCATCGGTCCCATCCAAAAATAGATTTCCTCCGAAGAACCGACACCCTGTGTGTCGACCTGGCAGGCCCAAGGGTACTTTGGACACCATGCAGCGTCACTCCACCCATCGGTCCCATCCAAAAATAGATTTCCTCCGAAGAACCGACACCCTGTGTGTCGATTCGTTGAGCCTGGCAGGCCCAAGGGTACTTTGGACACCATGCAGGGTCACTCCACCCATCGGTCCCATCCAAAAATAGATTTCCTCCGAAGAACCGACACCCTGTGTGTCGATTCGTTGAGCCTGGCAGGCCCAAGGGTACTTTGGACACCATGCAGCGTCACTCCACCCATCGGTCCCATCCAAAAATAGATTTCCTCCGAAGAACCGACACCCTGTGTGTCGATTCGTTGAGCCTGGCAGGCCCAAGGGTACTTTGGACACCATGCAGGGTCACTCCACCCATCGGTCCCATCCAAAAATAGATTTCCTCCGAAGAACCGACACCCTGTGTGTCGACCTGGCAGGCCCAAGGGTACTTTGGACACCATGCAGCGTCACTCCACCCATCGGTCCCATCCAAAAATAGATTTCCTCCGAAGAACCGACACCCTGTGTGTCGATTCGTTGAGCCTGGCAGGCCCAAGGGTACTTTGGACACCATGCAGCGTCACTCCACCCATCGGTCCCATCCAAAAATAGATTTCCTCCGAAGAACCGACACCCTGTGTGTCGATTCGTTGAGCCTGGCAGGCCCAAGGGTACTTTGGACACCATGCAGGGTCACTCCACCCATCGGTCCCATCCAAAAATAGATTTCCTCCGAAGAACCGACACCCTGTGTGTCGATTCGTTGAGCCTGGCAGGCCCAAGGGTACTTTGGACACCATGCAGCGTCACTCCACCCATCGGTCCCATCCAAAAATAGATTTCCTCCGAAGAACCGACACCCTGTGTGTCGATTCGTTGAGCCTGGCAGGCCCAAGGGTACTTTGGACACCATGCAGCGTCACTCCACCCATCGGTCCCATCCAAAAATAGATTTCCTCCGAAGAACCGACACCCTGTGTGTCGATTCGTTGAGCCTGGCAGGCCCAAGGGTACTTTGGACACCATGCAGGGTCACTCCACCCATCGGTCCCATCCAAAAATAGATTTCCTCCGAAGAACCGACACCCTGTGTGTCGACCTGGCAGGCCCAAGGGTACTTTGGACACCATGCAGCGTCACTCCACCCATCGGTCCCATCCAAAAATAGATTTCCTCCGAAGAACCGACACCCTGTGTGTCGATTCGTTGAGCCTGGCAGGCCCAAGGGTACTTTGGACACCATGCAGGGTCACTCCACCATCGGTCCCATCCAAAAATAGATTTCCCCCGAAGAACCAGCACCCTGTGTGTCGATTCGTTGAGCCTGGCAGGCCCAAGGGTACTTTGGACACCATGCAGGGTCACTCCACCCATCGGTCGTATCCAAAAATAGATTTCCTCCGAAGAACCGACACCCTGTGTGTCGATTCGTTGAGCCTGGCAGGCCCAAGGGTACTTTGGACACCATGCAGGGTCACTCCGCCTATCGGTCCCATCCAAAAATAGAGAGAGAGAGAGAGCAACTCCCCTCCCGAAAAACTGTACTGTTCGGGCGGTTTATTTTGCAGACTCATGTTCTTTATGCGGCATGGTATCGGGATTTGTATCTTTCGTGGCACAAGTAGTGCAGTTTAGTGGTCTAGCTTGGTTTGCCGTTTATCTTTCTTGTTAGCAAGCACACGAGTGCGAGGTTTGAGGGCAGCAACGCGGCCGGTCCGAAATAAGCCCGAGGTAAGAAGTTCAGAGAGAGAGAGAGAGAGAGTTTGAATAGAGCATCTATTTGGTATCGGAAAGTAGGTGCGAGATCAGGCAAACCTTGTGCGCTAGCTTCGTTTAACCGTGAATCTAATAATCAGGGCTTACCCCACATTCTCGCTTTCATTTTTATTTCCATTCTCCTCCTAATCATACACTACCCTCCGGGAAAAATGCCGGTACACACGGGTAGCACGCGCCGCCGGGCCGCACGGACCAGCCGTCGGCTGATGGATCCTGACTGGGCGGCGGCTGAGGAAGCTGCCGACAAGGCCACCCGGGAGTGGCGGGTATGGAACCCTTGCGAGCCCGGGGAGTCGGCGGCCCCCCGTTCGCCGGCGGGAAAGGGGGAGAAAGCCGGTCGGAGCTGAAGACCGGCATGGAACGGTCGTCTGGGGACTGGTCCCCCCTGGCCGACTGCAGACTTGAAGGACCTGGCGGGAGTACGACGGAGGCTCTACTCCCGCCTCCGGCTGGCAACGCCGCACAACGCGAAGACCCGGGAAGCGCTTCCACGAATGCACCCGGGCACTCGGAATTAGCTCATCCTACCCTTTGCGACAGCCGTTTCCCGACACGACAGAAACAACCCTTGCCCGACGCCGGCTTCTCGCCTCGGCAGGTCAGGGGGTTGAAGTCGCGAAGGTCCAGGTTGCTCAGGGGGAGGAGGCTTTTCCTCCGGCTCCACCCCCATTTCTACGACCCTCCTACCGCAGTTCCTCTCGGGTACCTCCCACCAGAAACGAGAGGTCTCATTCCGGGCATCGGTGCCCCGAGATCTGCGAGGCCGCTAGACGTCACGGCAGTGCCGCCGATCGATCTCCGCAAGCTCCGGAGCCTCGCCGGCCCCGGGGCCCGCTTGCACGGCTTGCTTGACCTCCTAACGGACGGGCACTCCTTCCGACGGAAGTTGTTGGGCACTCCTCTCGTGCCGGGTCGGAAGAGCGACGCGTTTGCCCGCCATGCGCAGACGCTGGAAAGCGTTGGGTTTGTGGAGCGCGTCCCCCGTTCGGAGCCGCTGAAGTGCGTCCTTCCGGCTTTTGCTGTTGAAAAGGGCGAACAGCACTCGCGGGCCATCGTTGACGGCCGCCCGCTGAACGAGCTGATGGAGCCCCCGCCGAAGTTCAGCCTCTTGCGTGTCGACGAGGTCATCGCCAAGATGATGTCGAAGTCGTACGCAGTCGTCGTTGACCTGAAGTCCTACTTCTTCCAGTTCCCAGTAGGACGGTCGACGTCAGCTTTCTTCGGGCTCCGCACAAGGAAGCTCGACGGGGGCGTGGCTCTGTATAGGTGGCGCCGGCTGACGATGGGCTGGTCTTTCTCGCCCGTGATTGCGCAGGACTCGGCGCTTGTCATCACGGAGCCTGCCGGGGACGATAAGATAGTCTGGTACGACGACTGGGCCCTCGTTGAAGACTGTCCGGATGCGCTTCGCGCCGTGCGCGACCGAGTTTTGCGGCGTGCCCGCAAGGTGCGCATGACAGTCAACGACGAGAAGTCCGTCCTCGAGCCCAGCTCGAAACCAGTCGTCCTCGGGGTAGAATTCGACCTCGCGGCGAAGACGTACAGGCTGAAACAGGAGTGGGCGAGAAAAGCGCACCTGCTGTTTTGCTCAGCTGAGTCGGCACAGATGACCGTGCGCGGGATCTGGAAGGTCGTCGGGACCGCCATCTGGGCGTGGACGGTGTGGGGCACGCCGCTTTGCAGAGTGAGCCCGGTGCTTGCGTGGATGGGGACACTGGCGCATCAGGTCCTAACAGGCACCCTGGGCTGGGAGTCGCTGGTTCGAGTGAGCGACGACGTCCTTCCTTTCCTTGCTGGGGTGAGGCGGCGTCTGTCGGGGAACCGGTGGGTCACGTTCGACATGCAGCAGCGGGATACCCTCGTCGAGGCATGGTCCGACGCCAGCATGCAGGGATGGGCCTGGCTAGTGGATTCCATGGCAATGTGGGGACCGTGGAGAGATATCCCGCAGCATATCTTCTTTGCCGAATTAACGGCGGCAAAGTTTGCTATTGCGTACGCGGCTTCGCGCTCTCCGCTATCGACAATAAGAATCTTTGTCGACAACTTGCCCGCCGTGAACTGTCTGAGGAATTGGAAGTCGAAGACCCAACTCGGGAACTTCATCCTCTGCCAGGTCCGCGACGTGTTGGAAGAACACCAATGTGTTCTCGAGACTGTGTGGGTTCCGACCGCTGAGCAATTAGCGGACGTATGGACACGAGACCCATACAGGCAAGGCATTCCGCCTCCTCGCGTCCCTTTCTGCATTGCGTGATGTCGGCCTATTTCTATTTTCTCACGTCTGAGGACGTTGCTAGAGGATTACGGGAAGTGCGTCCAGCCACCCTGTCGTCCATCTCAGTGTTAGCGCTCCGCGCAGCACCATTGTTTTGTGAGCACGCCCGAGGGCGCTGTTTATCTGTTTTGAGCTACCCGGAGGCAGCCGGATGTCAGCTCCTTTAGTTTCACGTCCAGGGATTCTATTCCACATTCTCGCTTTCATTTCACCAACCCTGTGACAATTATCATCTTCACCGTTTCTGCCAACGCGACCTTTTCCGAGAGAGAGAGAGAGGGATCAAGAACTTCGTGAACGAAGTGAGTGAAGTTCTGGACGAACTTATACCGAAGGGCGGACTTGGAGAGCGGGGGGGTGAACCTGTTGGTCAAGTACGAAAAAGACAAAGACCGCAGAGAGAGAGAGCAACTCCCCGAGAGAGAGAGAGAGAGAGAGAACACATCAAAACAAGTCAAAGGGTGTGGGCCTCCACCGTCAGGTGGGCCCCCACCGTCAGGTGGGCTAGGCTAGTTCCGGGGTGGCTCCCTGGGAGGGACAGGGACGGGGTTAGTCACGCCTTAGCAGTCCCAGGGCCTCTCCCCACCCACCTGTATGTGTTCTCGTGGTCACCGCTACCGCGTTGACCTTTCCCGAGAACACATCAAAACAAGTCAAAGGGTGTGGCACGTGACCGCGGGAGCGGAAGTTGCGCCGGGAACCGAGGCAACGAGGTCCCCCGCGTGTACGGGTCCGCCAGCTGTCCGCCGGACGGCACCCAGTCAGGGCGCAGGACAATCCCTCTGCGCCCGGCAACACGAAGAGACCGGGACAAAACGCGATTCGCGGCGTACGAGGAAGAACTCCCCTTCGCCACGGCGCCCACAACCGCCGCGTTGTCGATGCGGCACCGCTGCGCCCCCGGCGCCCAGCACAGCCGAACCACACCTTCCGCGAACGCCAACATCTCCTTCAAGTTGATGTGGGCGTCCGCGTCCGGTCCCGCGAACACGCCCTGCCGCCCGTCCACGAACCGGCCTTCCGCCTCCAGCAGCGCCGCCCACGCCCGCGAGCTGGCGTCCGTCCACAGGACGCTCCCTGTGTCCTCAGGGACGCCGCCCACGACCCACGGGTTCTCCCGGACGATCTTCCGGAGCGCGCCCAGCTCCCGTCTCGCCGACGGAGGAACGTCGACGACCTCGTCCCACACCGGCGCTGCGGCACCCACCATGCGACCGCCGAGCCTCCCCGCGAACGACAGCAACGCCGCGAAATGGCAGCGGGGCACCGCCAGGATGTCCGTCGCCCAGACGGCGCCCCCGAAGACTTCGGCGAACTGACGGGCCGTCGCTCTGCCGGAAAGCACCGCCGTCATCCCGCTGCCGTCGACCCACCGCTCCGCCCACGCCGGGTCGAGCCTGTGCCGCTGCGTCTCGGCAGCCAGGTCGAACTCCACACCCACACACACGAACCGCGAGCGAACCTGCCACAACGCGTCGTCGCCTTCCGCCCGCACTTCGACCCGCGCCGCCTGCGCCCGCTTCCGAAAAACGGCCACGTTCCGCTCTGCCTCGTCCAGCGTCCCACCCAAGACAAGGAAGTTGTCCACCCAGGCGAGGCCCAGGTCCCGGACCAGCACGTTCGACGCGCGCTGCGCAATGCACGGCGCCCAAGACCACCCCATGCACAGCACGTTCAACAGCATGTCGCACCCCTTCATACCAATCCCGAAATATCGCGAAATGCTCGCGTCTACTGGGAACTGGTAGAAGTACGACACGCCGTCGCACTGCATGGCGAACCGGTGCCTCTCGACCTCGGCGATGAAGTCGCGCAGCCGGGGCAGGTCCATGCTGGGCGGCCGGCGCATCGCGTCGTTCAGCGGCCGGGCATCCAGAACGAGACGTGCCGTTCGTCCGTCCTTCTTCGGCGTGGTAAACGCCTTCATCGCGAATGCCGGCCGCGAACGTGCGTCGCTCGCCACCCCGCACGACCGCAGAGTCGCCCGGTGTCGCTCCATCCCGCGCGACGGCACCCGGCACCCGCCTGCGGCGTCCCCAGACACGAAAGCCTCCGCAAACGCTACCGGATCCATCAACATCGGCAGCACCTCGCGGAATCGACCGACACCGTCCATCGCCGCCAACGCGCGCAGGTCGACGCGGTTCGACGTTACCCTCGCCAGAGGGAGCCCCGCGTCCGCCCGCCTACCCGGAGCCACTCGACACCCTGGAAGTGAGGGCGTCGACGAGTAGGTCGAGCTGGACACGTTGTCCGGGGCTTCGTCGTACACCGCCAGCCCGCCCGCGATGCCCTGCAGCCGCCTCTGCAGCCCTGCAAGACGCGACGCATCCCGACCCACTCCGACTCCACGGCCACCGCGACCGGCCGGCTGCGGGCACCCAACGGCAAGCACCCACGTCGGCGAGAGCGAACGGCGGCCGCACCCGTCCCCGCGACGCTTACCCCCGTCCACTCTCGGCCGCTTCACCCAGCGACCGAAGGCCTGCCGCTCGTCGCCCGGCTCGTCCGCCCGACTGCGGCCGTCCACCCGCACCACGCGCTCCACCGGACGGGTTGTGGGCCCTCCCGTCCATCTCCACCACGCGCGCGTCCATG
Source organism: Diplonema papillatum (assembly GCA_030068145.1). NCBI lineage: Eukaryota > Euglenozoa > Diplonemea > Diplonemida > Diplonemidae > Diplonema > Diplonema papillatum. Next base: position 80,591 of record JAPJBO010000989.1, read on the forward strand.
TCACCGCCATTCCAACCCTACCATTCGGAGT
>JAPJBO010000990.1:0-80517 GCA_030068145.1 Diplonema papillatum
GGGGGGGGGGGGGGTCCTGTTTGGTGCACCTGGTGGCCGGGGACCCCCCCACCCTTTTTTCCGGGGACCCCCTCAAACGCGCTCTTTCGCGATGGATCTTTCCACTCCGTCCTCGGTTCGTCTGTGAGGCCTGAAATTTGACGTGCAAAACACAGGCTGAAACCGGGAAAATCTGCCCTTTCGTGGTTTTCTTGGTGCCGTTGTTTCGAAACTCTCTAAGTACGTTTCCCAGCGGATTTGCCTGAAAAACAGCTTTTGGGGGGTATTGGCATTTTGGGGAAAGCACATGGTAAATCGGCCAACTTTGCTCGAATTTTCACTTTTTGGGCCAATTTTCCAGATTTTGGCTGATTTTTGAGTGCACTGCAGGAATCTTGGTTTTCGGGGAAACTGACTTTGCTCAAAAGTTGCTAAGTACATTTCCCTGCCAAAAAAGTGCAGGAAAACATTTTGGTGGGGATTGACCATTTTTTCCGCAAAAGTGGGTTTCGATTTCGAAAACGAGGAGAACGGATTCATCTGGAGGAAACGGAGTACCCACTCGGCACCGGGGGGTCTGGCAAACACCCCAAAAACAGCCCCCAAAACGACCCCCCCCCCCCCAAAAGGGGGGTGCAACGTGCAACGGGGGCAACGTCCCTTAGTGCGCACCCTGCTGGGGACCTATTTTCCTATGATTCCTATGATAATAGGTCCACGGTTTTGGTGTGCACCGCCGTGCTTACAACAACATTTTTAGCGTTATTTTTAGCAACATCGCGCCGAAGGCGCGACGGAAAATTTGGGCAAAAAGTGTGTGGGCAACTCTTAGCTCGTGTGGGATACTCAACTGTCAAACAGGACCTTGGCCCGGTAATGAAGCACAGTGGCTGCCGACCCGAAGCTGAACCCAATTGAACGGCAGCGGCTGGGTCTCAGCAGCGGAGGCTCAGCAGCCATCCAGCACCTTCAGCACACCCCCGCCTATATTTACTTTGAACACCGTTTTTTGAACATTTTTTTTTTTTTTCCCCGGCCAAGTCCGGTTTGCAGATTTAGACCGTCGGTCTAAATCTGCAACGGAAACTAATCCCCTGGTTTCCGGCAATATTTATACGATGTTGCCTTCATAATTGCATTCGCATTGATTCCGCTCAAGCTTTGTACCTATGTTCATCTTCGTTCTTCTCGAGAAAGATCTGCTTTGTATCACCGGGGAACGTGGTTGTTGTTGCGGGTGCAGCAGTTGTTGACCGCACGTTTTCACCCTACAACGTTGGCTGCTCTCTTTCTCCGACTGACCGATCAGAGCCGACATGACTGGAGTGCATTACAATATGAACCTATCATGTCAGCCTCAGCGCGACGGTTGGTTTGTGTTTGCCGGTTCATCGTTTCCCACAAGATGTACTAAAGAAGAAGAATTTCTCCTAGAGCGTAGTGGTCAACAGCATACAAAGCTTGAGTAGGAGGTCGCACAGTGCCACCTACAATAGGCGGATCTTATACACACATGGCGGGGCACATATCTGGCCGGCAGTTCAGTGAGAGCTCGCTTGAAGCTCCGGGGTTTCAAAGTCTCCGAGTGACTCTCGGCAATTGATTTTGCACGTATTCACAACGCGTTGTTAAGGTGATGGCTACACGTGAAAGAGTGTCCGAGAGCATTTTGTCGCTCGGCTGCGGTTTCGGCCATTGTCCGCGTGCCTTGCATACGGTAGGCCTTAGCATGAAGCCGTAGTAGAACCCGATGATTGTTCTCCCGTGTTCTCTTGAGGGCTCTTTGTAGGGCTTTGCTTGGTTGATACGCGCGAGCACTGCACGCAGCGAGTGAAAAGGGGTCGTCTGCTCGGATTCCACTCTGGGTGCCCGCCGTTGCACCCAATGCTGAGCAGTAGCCGCGCTGTCACGCGGGGCTTTAGATGCGGGTAGTGGTGAGCGTGTGACCAACGCAGCAACAAAGCTGGACGGGTAAGGTCGGTCTAGTGATAAACATACGACTTCATGTCGAGGCTTGAAAGAGCTTCGCCCCCGAAAACCCGTATTGCGTAGTTTGTGCGTATAAGTCGATCTTTGAGTGCGTGAGCCCCTCCGAAGAAAGGTCCAGCACACTTGCGTGGTTTGTGCGGAGTTCTTGCGTACTTCGTTACTTCGGTTTTCGGGGGGTACCACCCTGGTGTCGTGAGCTTTGGCAGCAGCTTTTTCGCGGTGGTGTCGTGGACCTTGCGTGCACGCGTTCAGCACTCGGGTAGCGGGGATTCGGGACCACCCAATTCGTTTACTTATTTTTCCCACGGGGCGGCGGGGGGGCGAGGGCTGGTGTGCAATAACTGGACACGCACAGGGATTTCTACTCGACCTGCCGACAACCGGCTTGGTCCGGTAAGGACTCGCCCTTTCCGGGTTTGAGATGTATAAAAGATGAGACAGGGAGAGAAAAAAAGATAGTGCGACCATCTCCCAGATTTTCCTGTTAGCCTCACTCCTACCCCCCTTCTGAAGCAGGCCGGCGCGGAACAGTCACCCGGGGATTGGTCGTCTCGTCCACCCGACTGCGGACATATAGGACCCGACGGACACACAAATCGTCCTTCGCGCATTGACGATCGAGACCTTCAGTCATTGATGGTCGACCTTCAGTTCGACACAAGAAGACCGTTGAACCGCTGTTCTACACGGTAGGAAGAACTGCGGGAAGCGAGAAAAGAGGGGTGCGCAGTCTCTCTAGAGGCTTGCCCCTTTGGTGCCCGCGCTATTCTTCGCCGTTCTCCATGGGACCTGGGAAAATGCACGGCACCGACGCGAGACGGTGACAAGGGAACTTCCGGGGTGGAATGGAACCTGGCCGCTATGTCGTTCGGGCTAGGATTCGGATTCGGATTCCGGTTCTGATTCTGCCTAGCGACACCTGATGCTGTCGCGACTTGCACGTGCACCACGACGAAAGCAAGGAGGGTCCCTACCATCGTCGCCTACGGAAAGATTGTCGTCAATCACCGAAGGTCGAGCGTCGCTGGCGCAAGGTCCGTCGCCAATGACTACCGCAGGTCGATCATCAACGCCGGGAAGAGGAACGTAAATCCCCAAAGGTTCATCGCCAACGGGCGTATGGCAGCCGAAAGTCGATCGGCAATGCCGGAAAGACGATCTATAATATTTTGGTGTAAACCACTTTTCTTTCGAATTCGCCTCCTTTTCAGACGCTTGAAACTTTTCGTTTGAGTGTCTGACTGAAATGAGAGGTGATCGTAATGTTGCTGATGTTGTCGGTTTTGGTTGCAAAACTAACTAAAGGTCGACGGCATGGCAGATCCGGCGTCAAAGAGCGGTTTGGATTGGGCGAGGCGGGGCTAATACAAGCAGGGAAAGGTGTAAGACAAAAAACGCGGAGCAACGGATGTCGGCAAACAGATTTGCGAAGCACTTCTTTTTGTGCGCATTGGCTGTTCTCGCCTGCTTTGATGACGCTGCCAGTTACCAATTTCTAACTACCAACAACGCAAGCCCGCAAACTCTGGCTAATGCGGGCCATCGCTACAGATATTCTGCATTCTACCCTCAACCAACAACGTCTAATCCGACCAAGCACCTACTGGGTATAGAGGTTTTCGATGCCAGGGGATTCTGAGTCACCGAAGACATGCCTACCACCATTACTGCACTTGGCAATGTTTTGTGCAAATCCCGGCACCACAGGCAAAAACAGCGCTGAACCCAGACATATAGGTTCGGTACGAAGGGTCGCTTGCTGGCATCAACCTCCCTGCCTCGGCGCCCAGACGATCCCCGGGCCCAATATTTCAAGCGTTATTTGTGGATTAGAAGGTCGGTATTTTAAAGTCTCCGGTTGACCGTAGAGGCTTGAGTATGGCGGGGGGTTGAGAAAAGTGAGAGGGTGCAGCTCGTTTCGGGTGTTGTGTCACTCCGTTGTGAAACCTTGTGAAGTCCCCTAACGCGTTTAGGGGGTGCTTGGGATTGGGTAGGGTGTGGTCGTTCTGCTACGGCGTGAAAAGCCAGGAAGTTTCGACGCTAATCTTCGACTCTATTTCAGTCCGAACCCCCCACCCGCTTCTGTATGTTCCCCGAAGGATCCAGCCCGCTTCTTTGGAGAGGAGACACAGGAGACACAGGACACACAGGACACAGGACCCAAAGGCAGAACGTCGGCGACTCGGAAAAAATGAATGGTGACAGGTGGGCAACCACGTTCGCATGGGTGTGGTCCACTGTGGGCAGCGGACTTAAACACGCACGCACTCACTCTCGTACGCTGACCTGCTACAGTACGCACACAGTTTGAGTTGGTTGGTTCGATCTGCGCCACGCAATCGTGCATTTAACTTGAAATGCACGTGCTCCAGCAGATGGGCGTACGCGGAGATTCGTGTTGAGGACAGACTAGGCATTGGTAGGCCCGACCGACTGCAACGACGATGCAGTCTCCCGGCTGCGCTGGTCGGCGTGTTTCCTGCGTTCTTCACGCGGACCGCTGTCTTTGCGGCGGCCGCCTCGATCTCAACCCGCGTCTGATGCCCGACGGTGGGCGCGCACCTTCTTGCGGAGGTTGATGCTGCGGCCTTCTGCGGACACTCGGCGCTTGCTGCGTTCGTGGAGTGCTGTTTGCACGCAAAGGGAATAAGGAATTGTGCTCGATCGACCACCAAAACACGCTGCCTACGTCTTTTTAGCCCGCACAATACATTGAAGGGCAACCGGCAAGATTTTTGGTCCTACAAAAAAGTGTCGGATGGATCTTCTACTATTGGTAGAGGACGCCTGACATAGGTTTAACTGTTTGGTTGTCCGAAGTCCGAAGCTCGAATCCGCCAAGGAAAGACTGTCCGTGTTTGATTAGCGGGGGAGACCCAGGAGGTCATCAGATTCATAAGGTTCTTGCTCACGATCCAGCCCATTCGTCGGCGCAGCTGGTGTTGCTTGCCGCTGCTGCAGCTGGTCTCTCCCTCGGAAGAGCACGAGTCAGTGTCACATGAACGCTGCTCCTGGGGTGTGATGCCAGATGCGTCTTGAGTGCTGAAGGTCAGTGGCACCGCTGCCTACCTTGTGGCACAGGTGCACTTGTGACTTGTGGTACAGGTGCGTGTGTGGTCCTTTTTAAGATGGATTGTGTCTGGCGCTCTCTCGCCCTTAGGGTTGCCGCCCGAGGGAACCGGCTGTGAGCCGACTCGACGCCGGTCTCTCCGGACTGCACCAGGAGAGAACTTCGCGGCGGATCACAAAACACCCGCCCTGCACGAGGCACGCGTGCACGGCTACCGTAGCTCCCTCCATGTTTGCACCTTCCTCGGATCCTACGGTCGGGAAGGGGTTTCCATGTAGTTGGGAAAGCATGTTCCCCTTCCCGCGTTCTGCGTGTGGGGTTACCACCGGGCAGCTGCCGCAGCAGCCGCAGATACGTCCTTCGCCCTTGGCTCACTTTCGGGAGGTGTCGCTGCTCACCTACCAGTGTGTTCCTTGTTGTTGCCCTTGACTTGTGGTACAGGTTCGCTTTTGGCTTGTGGCACAGGACTTGTGTGCCCTTGTGTTGTGATTGTGGCGCCGTTCGTACTTTGCCTGGCTCGCCATGCCCAGCGTGGGGGTTCCGCCGGGAGTCGAAAAACGGTTGCCCGGCCCGTAGGCTTTCAGGCTTGTTGCCCTGGTTTTCGTTTCGTTCTGGAGCGCGGGACGAGGAACCTTTGAACACAGGTTCGGAACCTTTGAATCGGTTTTAAAAGAATGCCTCCTTTTTTTCAGGAGGGGGAGGTAGGGTTGCTTGTGTTGTGTACTACGATTGGTACTACCGTATGTGCATTATTTGTATAACAAGATTTGCAACTTTGGGCCCGGTGGGGGGTGACGCTGTGTCGCGTCGTGCCCCACACTTGACACGGAGCGGAGCTTCGGTGCATGGGGCCCACACAGGCCACGTGGGCCAACCTTGCTCCTGAGCGGTCACCTTGACCCAGCTGGCGACGCAGCCACCATCAACGTTGATGGTGGCTTTCTCCGTCGGTTGACGAGGGGTGTCTGTCAAGGACAGTGAAGAATGCGAGTGGGGATGCCGAGGGAGAAGAGATTTGTCAGACGGTGCGCTCTTGCCCGCAGCAATGCGTGCCACCTTAGGAAAACGTGACGCATGTTCGGCGCCGAATTTCACCGAAGAACATGAAGTTCTATTTTCCTTGGGGATGGCGCCAAACTAGTACTACTGCCGCCCCTAGGGCTAAACGCTTCCGTTTCCAATCTTTGAAGCTATTCCGTACTAAGGAAACGCATTTTAGTGAGGAAACGGCTGCCGCGCGCGTCACGTCTCGAAGTGCGGAACTAACGTTTCCGATCCCAGCGGGGTCGCAAGAACGTGCTTGGAATGGCCATGTGCGTAACACCGTCCTATCCATCTAGGGGGTGTATTGGTTGAATATACACGGTGGAGTCCTCAGAAGCTGGAGCTTCGAAAAAGCTGGCAGTTGCACCCTCTTCAAGCCCAGCTTCCGAGGCTGGACGCCACCGCGTAAAAAGGAATGGGTGCTGTTGCTTGATTTGAATCGCGGTCCGAGCAACTGCTGCAAGGCGGGCACAGGGCACACACCCCAGAAGAGAAAAAAAGAACCCTTCCACCGTCTATTTGGAGCCCGCTTTCCGAACTGAAAAGGGGGCCGTGGGTGCTCGGAGGATGTCGGTGGGAGTTGCTCGAGTAGTAGTAGTAGTTTCAGCTTAGTGTGAGTTTGATCAAAGTAACACATCAATTTGATTTTAATCATCATGTTTCAAACCCCCGATTGCGCGTACCTTGGGGCACTCAGAGGGTGTCGGTGGCACAAAGGTGCAGTTGCCCGCATCCATCCGGCGGTAGTAGTAGTTTCAACTTGATATGCAGCAACAACCTGTGACGATAGACTGCACAAAGCTCGAGTAGTACTTTGTGTGTCGTTCTAGTCCGGGAACAAGTCAGGAAGAAGAACGGTGCCATCTTTACAAACCAACGAGTGACTTAAGGTAACCGCTTCAGCGGCGCCGATCCGAGCGCACACGGCAGCAGTGGCGCGTCGGCAGTATTTGCACTACCGAACGGGGCTGCCGTAGTGAGCATCGACGGCTGGCGAGTGTCGGCAGTGTCGGAGGATGTCTATGGAGGTTGCTCCGGAACAAATAGGAACGGGTGACGATTTGCCCCGCGTTTCCCGTTGCGGTGCGTTGTGTAGCGGGGGGAGCCAAGCCAACCATGGAATGCAAGCAACAGCAGATACAGCAGGATGCCCGCACCGTCCGGATGGCGTCGGAGGTTGGTTGCTTTGCGCTTGTTGTTGTTGGGGTTGCGCTTCGCCGCCCTCGTTTTCTTTGCTTTTGCAGAACGGCGGGCACTAAATCGAGCCACTGGACGACACCAGGCCGGCAATGGGTGGATCGCTTGCGCATCATCCATTTTTGGGACCGGTGCACTCGGCAGGTGAGCTGCTACTCACTCAAACAAGGGCAAAAATACTCGACGTAGCTGCTTTTGACTCCGAATGGAAGGGAGGAAATACAAAGGTAGAGGGGCAAATACAGTACAAACACAATCTGATTTATTCTTCGCTTACACCACCGTGTGTTGTTTTTTTTCACTCAGGACGTTGACCTGTTGTGTTAGTGCGATTTGTCGTGTAGGGGTAGACCCGCATGACCTCACGTCCGCTCAACACGAGGTACGGTAGTTACAGCACTTGGGATCCCTTCGGTTCTTTGTCTGGCAGCATCGTCGAGCATTTCCTTCCAAGCTGGCGCATACGTAAAAAAAAGTTGAGTTTTTGCTTTGTTAAGGGCGTGCAAGGGATTCCGGCGGTCACCAGCAACTTCCTATCAGGGTCCAACGGTTCCTCTGCAGTTGCCTGCGGTCGCACGGTGTAATTGGATGCAGCAATCATAGTAGTGAAGAAGCGCTCCCGCGGTTTCAGCTGTTTCGCGCAATAAGAAATAGTACTACAGACTAGAGCCTCGAGCTTCCTTTTTTATGTCCAGCAAATGCAAGTTTTCAAGAACAAACCCCGATCGTTGGCAGCGTACTATCTTCACCCCCGTTAGATGAAGAAAACAGGTTTGAAGGAAGCGCGCACAAACGATGGGAGCGCTAGATTCAGAGTTAATAACTGGTTTCGTTCGCTTTGAGATTCCGGGACTTAACCTCCCGATGACCTTTGTCAATCGTTTGCATAAGTAAACGACGGTGTTGCCTTTCACTGAAACGGCACCAGTGAGCAATGCTAGCGAAGACGGTAAGGATGCCTACCCTGGCGACGTCAAAAGCAACACTTTCACGGGTCCATAGGGCTTCGCCTATAAACCTCTGTGAGGGGAGAGCTTTCCTGCACTGGCACTCGTTGTTTGGTTTCGTTTGATCTCGTGCACAGTCGTTGTTCCGAAAACGATCTCCTTCGGCACAACAGTGCTACTGAGAACACGTGTGGGTGCTGCTTTGATCGTATACTTCTTTCGTTATTGACAAGCTATTTTCACTCTTTTAATTTTCACGGAGGATATCTTGCGCCGTCCGGAGACGATGTTGTGCGGTTGCGTTTCCCATCAGCGTTTCTGGCAACTGTGGTACCCTGGTTGCAGGTATTCCGCGCGCTGATTTACTGGAACTCAAGGAAGACGAACTTCATCAGAGGCAGGCCAGAATGTGAGATGCTGTTTGACTCCTAAAACAGCACCTCCTGCCTGTCTAACGGTCGGGATGCAAGCTGCCAGAAGGGGACTTCTGCGAGTCGATGAGGACAGGGCGCCCGCCATCAGCGGCGGGAGCTTCACCAGCGAATACCATGCATCTCCGACACGGCAACCAGGCATTCCATGCGGAGGAAGACGAACTTCGTCACAAGGCCTGAGAAGGTGTTCTGGTTCCTGAAGCCCCACCTCCTGCTTTTCTAACGGTCGGAATGCAAGCTGCCAGAAGGGGGCTTCTGCGAGTCGATGAGGACAGGGGCCAGCTGCAGAGGCACCCCGCAGCTGCAGAGGCGCCGGGGGGGCGGCACACGGAGCGCAATCTTGTGGGAAAGCTCGTCGTGGTGCCAGGCAGTGCGTCCGGGCGAGCTCCGCCAAGTGGCGCTCGGCTGTGTCGAACGACTCGTTCTGCCCCGCGTGCACAGCCTGGTTGCAGGTATTCCGCGCGCTGACGTACTGGAACTCAAGGAAGGCGAACTTCATCAGTAGCAGGCCAGAAGGTGAGATGCTGTTTGACTCCTAAAAAAGCACCTTCTGCCTGTCTAACGGTCGGAATGCAAGCTGCCAGAAGGGGGCTTCTGCGAGTCGATGAGGACAGGGGCCAGCTGCAGAGGTGCCGGGGGAGGCACACGGAGCGCAATCTTGTGGGAAAGCTCGTCGTGGTGCCACCGCAGGACTGGCGACAAGCGGTGCGTCCGGGTGAGCTCCGCCAAGTGGCGCTCGGCTGCGTCGAACGACTCATTCTGCACCGCGTGCACAGCCTGGTTGTAGGCGTCCCACGCGTTGATGAGCTGCAGCTCGTACATCCACTCCAGGCGGCCGGCCGCCTCGGTCTGCTGGGGGAGCAGCACTTCGAACACGGCGACGGGTGCGGGCATGAACGGGACGACCACTTTTTGCAGCAGCAGCCGGGTCTCGAAGAACTGCTCGATCTCCCGCTGCGCCGCCGAGTGCGTCACGATCGGGACGGAGGCGGGGCTCGCCACCGACGACAGGGCTCCCGCCATCAGCGGCGGGACCCCCACCAGTGAATACCGCTGCATCTCCGAGCACCCGAGGTCGCCGCAGACCACCTTCCCAGTACTCATGGTCACGCAGATGGGCAGGCTAACTGCTCTGCTCCCCTGCCGCGAGCTGACTGTACACGCCTCATCCTTCGGCGTGCGTTGCTGCTGCTGCTGCTCCCGTTGCTGTTGGAGCTGCGACTGCGAGTGCGACGGCTTCACGGGTTTGGTGGACGGCCTGCGGGAGAAGGCGGAGAACCCCTTCCAGGCCTTGGGGGACCGGGTCACCGGCGAGTCCGAAAACGGCGTTTCGTCGCCGGTGGGGCTCGGGACCACAGCCACCGGGCACAGCGGCGACACGGCGGCCGCCGGCGAGTGGCGCGCGCCGGCGGCCGGCACCAGCAGCGGGTTGCACCCCGGGTCCCTCGGCGACCCCCGCTTGGCCGGGCCCCGCGCGAAGTCCAGGTCGTCGGCCGCTGGCGAGGTTTCGGCCGGCGGGCCGACGCCGAACAGCGCCCCAGGCAGGTTTTGGTGCGCCGGCGGCGTGCCGTGGTTGGTGTTGTTATTGTTGTTGTTGTTGTTGTTGCTGTTGTAATACGGCACATTCCCGCTATTGGCGGTGTTGTTGTTATTGTTGTTGTTGTTGTTGTTGTTGTTGTTGTTGTTGTTGTTGTTGTTGTTGTTGTTGTTGTTGTTGTTGTTGTTGTTGTTGTTGTTGTTGTTGTTGTTGTTGTTGTTGTTGTTGTTGTTGTTGTTGTTGTTGTTGTTGTTGTTGTTGTTGTTGTGGTACGGGTTGTAGTTGCTGGTGGTTGTGTTCGGGCTGGCGGCTCCGGTGGTCCTGAGCTTCGAGCTTCCGATGACGGGATATGGGTCCGCGCCGCAAAAGAGCGACGTGAAGGCGGCCGGCGTGGCCCTCGCCAGCTCGGCCCTGTAGCGCGTGCAGGACCCGGTCTCGTCGCTTTCGGTCGTCGGCGGCGACTCGCACGCGGCCGCCTGCTGCTGCTTCGGCATGCTCCGCAGCGGCACTTTCGGAGACCTCGCTTGCCCGCCTTTGCCGCCGCCCGGCGAGTCGGAGTCAAGCTCCCCGGCATGCCCGACCCCCAGGGCGATCGACGGCGAAGCGGGGGTTGCCCCTCCCTGCTGCTGCTGCTGCTGCTGCTGCTGCGCGTGGGAATACGCCCCGTCCGGGTCCTGGCCGAGCGGGCCGTCGCCCCCTCCGCCTCCTGCGCCGCCGCCCCCCCCGCCGAAGGTCTGCCTGGCGTCGGCCCGGTGCCCTGCGGCCCCTTGGGACAGCCTCGCCGGGTCCTGCGGGTCGCCCGCGCCGAACAGCGACATGCGCCTCGCAAGCGACAACCCGCCGTCCCCCGCGGTGTCTCCGGTGGTAGCGCTGTATTGGGCGTACAAGGCACCCCCGCGGGTGCCTATCCGGGACAGCTGGTCTCGGATGGCGTCGGCGGTGCTGTCTGTGACCTCGGAGCCGAGGGGAGTCGATATCTGCAGGATGGCGTCGTGCCCCGCGGTGCCGGGGGTGTCTGGGGCTTCGTGGCGGAGCTGCTTGGACGACGAGCCCTTCGACAGCAGCCGCTTGTGCGCGAAGTGGCCGGGGTGCTCTAGTGGGTCGAGGAGGAGGGGCGGCGACGTGGGCGGCGTCGTGTCGCGGGCCGTGGTCGCCTTCGGCGCGGTGAGCGGCGTGATCGGGACGGTCTGCGGCGTCGTCGCATCTTCGCACGGCGGGCCGCCGCCCCCCTGCGACGACCAGTGGGGGACAACCCCGTTCGGATGCCGCTGCAGCGGGTTGCCGCGCGGATGCTGCTTCGCTGTCGGCGCGCTGGTGCCGCTGCCGTTCGGGTTCTCAGACGCCGTGAACGACGGCACGCTCGCGTGCAACGTCGGCGGGCTCGACGCGGGAGACGGGCTGCCGAACACCCCGCTCGTGTCCACCACAGCGCCCTCCGCCGACCCACGGCTGTACATGCTCGCGGTGTGCATTCTCGTGGCCACCGACGCGGGGAAGTTGTTGGTATGCGGCGTGCCGAGTTCGAACGACTTCTTGCTCGACGGCGACGGGCGATCGCCGGCGGGGGCTGCGTCTTCCGCTGCTACTGGGAAGATGGGGCGGGTCGCGAAGGCCGGCCTTTCCCGCGGCGTGGCGTCCGGCTTGAGGTTGCTCGGTTTGCACGGCAGCGACGAGCGCCGGGCGAAGCTGATTTCGGGGCGCAGGTTCCGCGGGGAGACGGCGTCGAGCCGCGTCTCCTGCGTCCGCCGCCGCGCGACCAGCAGCGCGCTGGCCGGACCGGTGCTGGTGACCGCGCGGTAGAACTCGGTCGCGGCTTCGGCGGCGGAGACGCAGTGCCGGGCGCAGCTCTTCGCCGCGTTGAAGGACGCCGTGATGCAGTCGCCTCCGAAGAGGTCGACCACTCCCTTCCTTGCCTTCAGGTGGAACAGCGCGAGTTCGGTGATTTTCCGGTGGTCCTCGAAAAACGCCTGCGCCACCAGCTCGCTCGACGAAACCTTCGACGTGTTTCCGACGGTGATTCTCACGATGCTCGTGTTCGCGTACCGCAACGGGCACGGCGTGTTGGGCCACGGGGTCGCCGGGAAGTTGTTGCTGCGCATGGTCGACGAGAGCTCGCTCTTCTTACTCTTGTCGTCCCTGTGCAGGGGGCTGCTGGGCGGGGTGTAGGAGCTGTCCGAGGACGTGCTGTCGGTGTCCTGCGGTAGGCAGCTCTGCGGGAGATACTTCTTATACCCCTCCAAGTTCTCGAGGATGCTGAGCAGAGAGGCGGCGAGGTCCTTCGGCAGCCGCCCGTTGGCCTCGTCGAGCCGTTCTTTAGCTCGGTCCAGGTCGAATCGGGAGATGGACCACGCAATGTCCCGCGTCGCATCCTCAGCTGCCTCGCGGGCTTGCTGCTCCGCATACAGCGCCGTCGCAAAGTCGCGTGTGAACCAGTAGTCGATAAGCACGATGCCTGTTTGTGGATCCACAGTAGAACTAACTGAGAACTTCCCAGATACGCCCCAGACAGGGTAAAATGGCGATTTCTGGCAAAAGAATTTTGCATTTAGTACTTCCCGTGAATTTCCAAGTACTTCTTCCGAGTACCCCCTTGTACACCCAAGTAAGGCCACCGGATCACACCACTGTTTTATGCAAGAGTGGTCTTTTAGAGAGAAAGTTTGCGTGAAGTCCCCGGGTGACTTTTTGGCAATATGGGATGATATATCTCCTTCATACTCTGCGTGTATTTCGAGGTACTTTCTCACTGGGAGTCTCCGCACGAGGATTGCGCGAGGGGTCTTTGGGCCGGTAAACAGGGGCACCTCCCGGAGCGTTTCTGCGGTGCTGACCGTCCTGGCGAAGGGCCACCGGGTCGACCCCGTGCTGGCGCGCCCTTACTGGGTGCTATGCTCACTGCTGGACTCGTGCGAGCGGTTGCCGGGCGTGCGCGAACGCATGAAGCGCATCTGCCGGCTGTATGGCGAACGGGGCGGGATGCTCGGACGGGGTTTGGGTCCCGTCGGTATCGCGATCACCGACGGGCTCCCCCCGGTCGGGGCCGAATACGACGGGTTTGACCTCGGCACCATGAAAGTGCAAGGGCGGGTCCTGCTGGACATGCGACGGGCCGAGCGGCACCATGTGTTGCGGGGGCAGCTGCGACAGTCCGCCTGGACGCAGCTTGCTGCGGAGCGCCCGTCCTTTGACGGGGTGCAGCACGGTGTAGACTACGTTCGCACCAACGAGGAACGCCGCCGAGCGACGGCGAGTGCTGCGCTGCGGAAGGCCCTCACGACCATCCTGGCCGGCGGCGTCTACTACGCAACGCGCTGGGGGCGCGGCGCCGGCAACGGAGACCGCCGGGGCGACTCCGGCGACGGCGGTGACGGTTCGGCCGCGTCCCCCGCCGCCTCCTCCTCCTCTGCTGAAGGGTCCTCCGGGCCCTCCTCCGGCGGCGAAGACGATCGGACCGCATCAGCTGATGCTTTCGACGAGGTGACCTCGAGCAGCGAAAGCGCTCCCCGGGCCCGTGGCCGTGACTGCCCCGACTGCGAGCTGCGGGTCCCCGACACCGCGGAGCACCTGTGGTGGGCATGCCCCGCGTACGACAACATCCGGAGTATGGACTGCTTCGCGGCCCTCGTACGGGCTGACCGCTCGCGCTGGCCCTCCTGCACCCGGGTGCACGGTGTCATATTGATGCCACTGCATCGCATGATGGGAACGATCCTTGCAGCCAGGACTGGGGCGAGCCTTGCGCGCTGGAAGTCCGCGCCGGTGACCCACGCCTGGGTGCTCGCCGCCTCCACACAGGCGACCGCCCACAGATTTCGGTACAACGACCTACCGGATGCGCCGCGGAAATGGAACTTTGGCGCCCCGATGATGCGCGCTCTGAAGGGCTGGTTGGCGGCGCTGCGGTGGACCACCTTTGAAGGGGTCTCCAATATCGAGCTCGCTCTGGACTTCGAGCTGTTCACAGGGATGGATGTCAAGCACTGCCCCAAGAGGCCGAAGGTTCAGCGCCCCGCTGGCCCCGTATCGGTGGCCGAACGGGGTCAGCGGCTAGGAGCGATGCTCGCAGTGCTGTGCCGCCTGTGCGAGACTCTGAAGCTGCCCTCGCCGCTGCCGACGGCGAGACTGGAGAGGGTGAAGAGCCTCCACACGCTCGGTGTGCCGCGGGTGATTGGCGGGCTGCAAGTACGTCCCGTCTTCGCGGCGGGCGCGGAAACGGCGGCTGTCCTGGAGGCCTGTGCCACGCGTGCCCTGCCCGTCGGTGGGCTGACAAGCCAAGTGTGGGGTAGGGACGTGTTCCCGCAGTACGACTCGGCTCTACGCGCTGAGCGCGCTCAGCAGTGGGAGGTGCGGAGGCCGGTGCTGACACGCTCTGCGCACCCAGTGCTGGTGCCCGCGTCGCAGGCCATGACGCGAGGGCGTTTTCAGGTCTGCGACAAGTGCGCGAAGAAGAAGTGTCCGTTGTGCGCCTCGAGCTCACAGCGCACGCCGGAGCAGTGTTGCCGGGACCACCACGAGCCCGGTGACGGTGTCCTCACGCAATGCTGCGGAGCGCACCACCTGACGCGTTGCGGCGGCTGCGCCAATGCCTCCGTGTGCTGCCGGAGTGGCCACCACCGGGCGGGAGACCGGCCGGACGACGCCGACGACGAGAACGAGGCACCTGCACCTCCGGCGGGACCTCAACCGGCACCGGCAGCGCCCCGACGCGGGCTCCGACGCAAACGCGGGGAGACGAGCGAGGAATCCTCCGGCTCCGGCCAGGGAGACTCACCAACGATCGATCGCGCTGCGCCGCTGCGGCGGCGTGCTGCGGAGGACCCTTCCGTCCCACGCACCCCCCCAGCGCGGCGGCGCCGACGCACTCAACTGCCAACGCCGCAACTCCGGGCCAACACCCCCGCCCGACGAACGCCGCCCAATGCGCAGCCCCCGACTGCGTCCATCCGACGCGCGAACCGACGCAAACGCGAAGAAACGAGCGAAGGGTCATCCAACGATGGCTCCGGCCGGGAGGCCACAATGACACCCACTCGTAGGCCGCCTCCGCGGCGACGTTCCATCTGCTGTGACGTAGACACGGAGTGTGCATAGTGCGTTGCTCAGGGTAGTCGGAGGCCTGACAATCACACTAATGCAACAAATTTACACTGGGGTTGGGCCCTAACCGTTCTACCGCACCCAAAAGTACACGAAAAGAGACGGTCCAAGAAGACAAAGACAGGCACCGAATACGGTACCATACTGAGGAGGGCCTACCGTATGTAAAGGTATGTGGATAATGACCGAAACCACCAGCGATCATCAATGAAGATACACGGTACTCTTACCTCGTGTAACCGCCCCCTGTGTGGACTAAAATGGACACACTTGTGGGGGTTCGTACTTTTTCCCCCTCCCGACGACGCGCAAGTGTCAGGCCTACCAGACGGCAGTTGATTTATGCAGGTCTCTCTGTAGATTTCTTTGGGCAGGCTCTTCTTCTCCTACGGGCAGAAGTTAAAATTTTGTTGCATTGGTGTGATTGCCAGGCCTTCCAGCAACTTCCGACAACAGTTGCAACCGACTAGAGTTGCACCGCGCCGAAAGCGCGGAAAAGGTGACCCTTCTGGAGTCACGTAGCGAAAAGCTGGCAAGTGTGGTGCTCATTTGCATGCAAATGACTCCCCACTAACGCAACAAGAAGACGAAGAATTGCTGCATTAGTGTGATTGTCAGGCCTTCGACTACCCTGAGCAACACACTATGTACACTCCATGTCTACGTTACAGCAGATGGAACGCGTGTGTTGTGCCGCCGCGGGGGCGGCCTACGAGTGGGTGTCGTTGTGGCCTCCCGGCCGGAGCCATCGTTGTATGCCTCGTTTACCAGCAGAAGTTGTTTGGGTTAGATTTAGCGGGGTGGGGTTGTATTTTCAGCGTGAACGCTCGCTTTGAGAGTCCGGGATCTTGTCGGTTTTCCGACCCATCCGCCAGGTCTACGTCTTTTTGTTTAGCTTTTCACGCCGTACACTTTGTGGTGGGCGACGCGCAGGATTGGTTTGGTACTAAAAAGGGCAGCAAACGCCAAGGTTTCTCGTACCTAATCGGGCGACGTGCGAGGCGATGGTACTGCTGACGGGTTGCGGGCAGGGCAGCGTGTCGCAGTCAGTGCGCATCGACTCTAAGCGTTCGGACTCGGATGGCGTGCCGTACATGTCGTAGAGGCCGAACCTCCAGGTGTCCTCTGCGGCTGTCAGGGTGGTCCAGACGATCATCGAGACGACGACGGTTTGGGAGTAGGATAATGGCGTCTGCAGGACGAGGAGGAGATCCAGGATGATCACGAACAGCGGCCAGGCCGGAGAGTCGCCGAGGCTACGGCGGAGTAAGTCGGCGCTCATGGTACTGATGCAAAGGCCTACGGTGACGCCGGCGATGAGGGTATTGGGCACCGATTTGAACTTGCCGATCCAAAAAGCGAGGAGGATGACCGACCCTGTGGTCAGCGCGAAAGGCAGGATCCGGTACAGCGTCGTGAGGTGGCCCGGGTGGAAGACGTTGCGCACGTACATGAGCACTTCGACGATGCCGAAGAGCAGGAAAATGCACATGAACTTCTTCCTCCTCTTGTCCAGCGTCGTGTCCGAAGCCCGCGCCACGAAGCGCAGCAAAGGGCCGAGAAACCACTCAACGCACCCGACCTTCTGCTCGACACTTTCCTCACCTTCCTCCATTGCGCGCGATCAGCCAACAGTATACACTGTTGGAATCTTCCACCCCCCCCCCCCCCAAGGTCGTTCTTTCAACAGTAGGGGGAGGGCGAGACCCTCCTTCGCCCGTGCGTTTTTTTTTTTTTTTTTTTTTTTTTCTTCCTAATTCAGGGTATTAGTTTGAAGGCTTCCGGGGTTTGCAGATTTGAACTGTTACTGTGGGGTGGTTTTGGGCGGTGTTTCGGTGCCGTTTTCGCCGATGTACGGCATCTTGGGGCGGAGCCGACATATCTCCACAACTTCGTTCGGCAAAAGAGGGGTCTTCTTGGGTCCTTTATGGGTCACCCCGTCAGTTTGGCGACACATTTTGCGGGCGTTTTTCAACCAGTCTGGATCAAGCTTTCGGGTTTTTTTCCGAATGCTTCTGGGTTCCCTGTGGGGTTGGGTGCCATAATATTATTGGGACGCGATGTATTATGGGGACGCGCTCCAAAAACAGTCAAAATCGTAAACAAACAGTCTCGTCAGGCAGCTGAAGGGGTGGACCTGGGGACCTATTTTCCTATGATAATAGGTCCACGGTTTTGGTGTATCTGCTACTGCACCGCCGTGCTTACAACAACATTTTTAGCTTTGTTTTTAGCAACATCGCGCCGAAGGCGCGACGGAAAATTTGGGCAAAATAATTCCGCCCCCCCTTTATCATGTGTGAACCACTCTTTGCTCGTGTGGGTTACTCAACTGCCAAACAGGACCTTGGCCCGGTAATGAAGCACAGTGGTAGCTGCAACCTGCCGACCCGAAGCTGAATACAATTGAACGGCAGCGGCTGGGTCTCAGCAGCGGAGGCTCAGCAGCCTTCCAGCATCCTCAGCACTGCTACAAACACCACACCCCCCGCCTATATTTACTTCGAACACCATTTTTTGAACATTCTTTTTTTCCCCGGCCCAGGGGTTATTCTAATCCCCGAAATTCTGAAGAATCCCGGTTAAAAAATCTTTGATGTGGCCAGAAAATACTCGACGTAGCTGCTTCGACTCCTAATGGAAGGGGGGAAATATAGAGGTAAGGGGCAAATACAATTCAAACACAATCTGATTTGTTCTTCGCTTACACCACCGTGTTTTGTTTTCTCACTCAGGACTTTTGACCTGTTGTGTTTGTGTGATTTGTCGTGTAGGGGTAGACCCGCATGACCTCACCGTTCAACACGTGGTTCGGTAGTTACAGCACTTTGGATCCCTTCTGTTCTTTGTCGGGCAGCATCGTCGAGCATTTCCTTTCAAGCTGGCGCTTATGTAAAATTTCCTCGTGTATGTCTCCGAGTATGAAATTGTCGATCCACTCGATGTGAACCGAAGAAGGAGAACTCTTCGCCGCAAGTCCACCGATAGACTCGGCCACAGCTTGGCTCGCTTGAGGTGCTGGCGAGTAACCCATAGGTAGCCGGGTTAACCTGCGCTTCGAAGACCCGACTCTGAACGAGAAAAACCTTCTCACTGAGGCCGGCAGCACAAACTGATAGAAGAAACCCTTCGCGTCATTCTCGCAAACGAAGTTACATTGCATGAGTTTCAGCAGCATTGAGTTGTACGAGGGAAGGTGGCATGGCGGAACCGGGTGTCCCGACATTCTCACCGCTTCATTCACACCCTTGCAGGAGAGAATGAACCTGAGTACCCCGGCCTTCTTTTTGGCAACTGTGAAGGCGCCGTGGAACCAGGATCTTTCCGCCTCCGACCGGGGAACCGCCTCACAGAGACCGATTTCCTCTAGTCTTTTAAGGTGCTGTTCCAACTTAGTGTTAGGGGGGCCTGGGGCGTTCTTGAACTCGGTCGACAGGATATCCTCGAGGAAAGCGGGATTTTGAAACCACTTCAAATTGATCTCTAAGGCAGGGAAGTCTCGTAGCAACAGGTCAGTGTCCACCCACGATTCAGTGATGCTGTCGACGAGGCCCTCAAAGCAGGCCTTTGTAGCACGGGAGCCTCGGGGCATCTCGTGGTCCACCCACCTCATGGCGTAATCGTATGTATGCAGTTTACTTAAGCTACGGGCCACATTAGGAGCCCAGAAGGGGCGGTCGAAACCTACTGCAGAATTCCGGCCCCCTGGATTGTTCCGCTCGTCGACTCCCAAGTCTCCATCGGGGTATAGAACCTCACGTTCTTCACGTCTACGTGTCTCCCCATTGCTTGTGCCGCTTGTTCGCCACCCACCCGGGCGATCTCGGTGAGTGCACTGTGGCGAATCATGTGACTGGTGATCCCAAGATGGTGTCTGAGCCACTTGTTGTAGGCTGCGATGCTTAGGCCCGGAAGTAGGAGAGTTGATCTTTGTCGTCTCCACCAGCTGATCACGGTCTGGAACACCCATCCCGTCTTCGGTATGAGGATCCCTTGACCTTGGTGCGTAGGGTCGGTCTTCCCCCCTACGAGAAGTACGAGGAAAAACTGTTGTTTCTCCTTTATGTGTCCGACCTGTAGACGTTCCAGGTCCACAAAACGAGACGCGAGGCTCCATTGGGTGGCCAACGCCACCTTGTATAACCCTGTGGATTTCGCCACCAGTCCAAGGACCTGGCTCTTGGAGACCAGTTTCGTCTCCAGGAGTTCCCTTCTCTCGAGCTCTCTCTCTTTCAAGTGCAGTGCTTTTCGAAAAGCCTTTAGAGGGGGGATATCGGCCATCATCCAGTATGTCACGTACTGGCTGGCTGAGCCTGGTTGGATTTCCTTCGCATCGATCTTTCGTTGCAGCCACATGAGGAAACCCATCTCTCTTGAGATTTCCGGGTCCAACTGTCGTAGCTGCTGAATGAATAACTGAGCCCGAGTTACCACCGACGTCATAGCCGAGGAGGTGGTGTCTTTGTAACACTCGGCCAGCGTTCCCAACGTCTCTTGACGCAGCCCCTGGACAGCCTCGGGGCTGATCAGGTAGTCGGCCTTCTGGGGGCGGCCCCGACTCCGCTTCAGCGGTTGGAAAGGACTCGGCGCGGGGGGTGTCGTTCATACGGACTTCCGCCCGTTTCCCGACTTCGAGAGGGTTTCGGTCCTTCTCCTCTTGGAGAATTCACCTTCGGACGAGGCTCTCTTGAGCCCGTCCGTGTTCCTCCTCCTCCTGTCCTCCTCGTTGGCCACCTCGACAGCTCGCAGGGCGTTTCTTAACACTGTGCGAGAGAACTCAGAGGCATCTACCAACTGCAGCTTGGACTCCCAAGCCAGTTGCTGAGGCATACCCTGCAGCTTGCGGATTCTTAGGGCCTCGAGGCGAACCAGCAGTTGATGGGCAACCTGTAGGACTTGTCTCGAGTCCTTCGGCACAGGGAAGAGTCTGTCCAAGACAGAAAACAGGACACGGGTCTCGTGCACGTACGCAGGTACACTGGCCTTGAAGTCTTCTTCAATGGGCCCGTATCGGTAGCGCACTTCGGTCATCATCTGACTCTTCTGGCTAGCGGTTGCAACCTTCGGTACCCACGAGTTTGCCATTCGTATGTCAAACTCTCCAATTCCCTCTTGGGTTTTGGTTTGGGCAAGAAGATGTTCTACGAGCGCCTTTAAGGGCCCTGGTGGTGTTTGTTCGAGCAATTCGTCGACGTCGACGCCGGCGATGTTCGAGCCCGGGTTCGGACGGCTCTCGAGTACTGCGTCCACGCCTTCCATCTCCCGATCGTCCTCCCACTTCTGACCCCGCTGCAGAAGCCACGTACAGACCGGGCAGACCCATTCGTCTTCCCCCATTCGGTCCACGAAGCCCTGGGCAGTGCTCTTGCACCCCAGGTTTGCCTTCAGGCAATACGCGATCGCCGTGAGGCCGCATCTGAAGCAGTGGGTCAGCCCTTCCCCGGCATGGCTCTTTGAGCACATCGGGAAAATGCAAGCGCCGTCTTCCTCAGCTCGGATAATTCCCGGGGGCATTGTCACCTTTGTCTGGATCGAAGACCAGTCGAAGGAGCCCCCGTCGAAGTCGCTTCTCAGAACGGACATATTTTTAGCACGTGTTTTTTGTGTGTGCGAAGGACCTGTTTTGTATCTTTACATGGCAGGTTCCAACGCTGCCAACTTTCTTTTTTGTACTGACATGTCCAGCGTGGTATGTTGTTCCAAAAAAAAATCCCACGCTGCGCGTGGGAAAGCATGGATTGCTGAAGCAAGCAGTGTCCCACACAATAGCGTCATACGTTAGCACAGTGTCGACAGTGGCAGCACCACTAAAACCAAATGCGGTGAGCGACATCTCTTTTAGTTTCAAAATCCTTTCAGGCCGTGAACGTCAGGATAGCAAACGATCCTCCAGTGACTGATTACTGGGTGTGATGGAAAACACAATCTGGCTGCTGCTTCTCCACTTTGTTGTAGCCTTCACTTGTCAGTCCCAGTGGGCACTACGGCATGATAGCCTCAACGCCTTTCAACGAATCGAGGCAGGGCGAAGCTGCTCACGACAGGCGCCCCCCAACACGCTAATCCCAACGCCCCTCATGCCCCATAGATATTTCTGGACCACATCGCTGGCAGGCTGTGTGTACACACACAAAACAGCAACTACGACTCCAGGATCTGAGCCTGTAGCCTGGGTCCCTTGCCAAAAAGTTTCACCAGAAAGCCCCATGGTTAAAAAATCTTTTTTCACCGGCCTGTTTTCAGAATTTTTTTTTTTGTGAAAAAATATTGGACAAAGTTCCTTATCCGGAGCCGAAGTTTTGGAATAAACCTTTGTATGGGCTCACTAGTTTCTAAAAGGGTCTTTGTATGGACAGCAGAGTTTTGCAAAATACCCTTGTACCTACCCCCCCCCCCCGTGTTTAAGATCGCGTTTTTCCGTGTTTAAGATCGCCCCCCAAAAAAACCGATCTTATACACGGGGGGGGACGATCTTAAACACGGGGGGGGACAAAAACACCCCAAAAATTTCTTTTCCGCTGCGCGGGGCCTTGAACCCCCCCCCCACCCCTCCATCCAAACCAGACTACACCGCTGTCCTGTCTGCAGACACTCAGGTTCCGCGCTGATGATGGTCCGCCTTATGTGTCCGTGGCTTAGAGGACCGAAACACGGCGCAGACGGGACCAGTGCGGTGTTGAGCACATACCCATTCCAAGCACGTTCTTGCAATCCCCCCACCCCCCAGTGCTGATGCTAAGGCCCCTAAACTCGGCATCGTTGTCAGCCGGACGGCAAGTGGGGCCCTTTTGAGGCTGTTTTTGGGGTGTTTCCCAGAGGAGTAAACGTTGCTTCCGTTTGTTTGGGCTTTCTTTTGTGAAAGTCAGGGTGCAAAGACGAGCCTGCCCACAGAGCACTTTTGAAGGCAGAATCTATGTCTGCATGTGATTGCCAAGTATGAGTCCGCGAGCCACTTGCACACCTCGTCACGGGTTGGTGCAGGAAGCTTCGCACTGTTTTCTGCAACAAGCTGTTGCGAGGACCAGTCTATCCACTTGGAACGAAGAAGTCGTCGCACCTTCAGATTGCAGGCGCTCTGGTCGCCAACATTCAAGTGACCTGACGTGTTCGGAGGTACAATGAACACCAGCCAGCCCCGCGATCTCGCCTCCTTCACGACAGGAATGCTGTAGTGCGACTTGTACCCATCCACCATAACGAGAAGCCCATACTTCCCTGAGGGGAAGCTGGGTAATGTACAGCTGTACTCGAGCATTACTTCGTAGTCGCACACCTTCTTTTTGGCACGTGAAGTGCACGTTGATGTCGTGCTTGTGCCTGTTCTGGTAAAACGTGGGGCGGCCCCGTCCTTCCGTGATAGTTTTTGGCCCCTGCCAAACAACAAGTGGGTCCATCCTCACCTTTTCCGACACAGAGATGTTTCTTTGGGTG
Organism: Diplonema papillatum; assembly: GCA_030068145.1. Taxonomy (NCBI): domain Eukaryota; phylum Euglenozoa; class Diplonemea; order Diplonemida; family Diplonemidae; genus Diplonema; species Diplonema papillatum. The sequence goes on from JAPJBO010000990.1 coordinate 22,726, forward strand.
TGCACCCCCCAGCTCAGGATAGCTGTCATGTTCCGCTTCTCGTTTCCAGCGGTGCATGCTCTGACCCGGGGCTCCACACTCTTTACTGAGCACACCGTGGACTTCGCCAACGGGAGACAAATCTTCCATTGCGTGTATCACTTCGAATCTCTTCGAATAAACGACCGCATGGATCGCTTGGCGGGCAAGCGAAATAACCGAGTCTGTTCCTGAGAGCTGGAGAGTGGCATATGAGCCAATCCTCCTTGTTGTTACGGTCTTGTGTGTTCGCCGGAAACGCGACCACCAAGTTTCTAGATTCTTTGGCGGGTCCAGGTGATGCCCTTCGTTCCCCTCATATTCGTGCTGCGACGAGAGGCTCTTCTCCGTGAGACGGGTGTGTCAACTTCAATGAACTCAATAGGACGGCCAGGATCAAATACCCCTTGATTCCCCTTTCTGCAGAGGTTTTGCATTCGGAAGACCAGCAGAAGGAAAAAAACCGCAACTTACCACGGGCAACCAAGGATCTGTGTATCTCCCAACTTGGGGGGCCCAAGAGATATTTTCCCGCCAGAACCTCCCAGAGAAAAGTACCCCAAAAAAAAAAAAAATTCCGCTGCGCGGGGCCAAAATCCCCCCCCACAGTAAAACACCCAAAAAAAAAAAAAATTCCGCTGCGCGGGGCCAAAATCCCCCCCCACAGTAAAACACCCAAAAAAAAAAAAATCCCGCTGCGCGGGACCCCACCCCACTCCCCCCCCGTGTATAAGATCGCCCTCATTTCTCAAAAAAACCGATCTTATACACGGGGGGGGAGGGCGCGATCTTAAACACGGGGGGGGGGTAGGTATGGACACAATGTTTGCAAAATACCCTTGTATGGACAGAAGATTCTGAATAAATACCCTTGTATGGACACACACATTCTCAAAAGGGACCTTGTATGGACAGACTTTTTTGGTCCCTTATATGGACGGCAGATGTTCAAAAATACCCTTGTATGGAGAAATTACCCTTATACGGACGCCGTACTTTCGAAAAGTCCCTTGTATGGACACCTGACTTTTGAAAAGTCCCTTGTATGGACGGCATACTTTTGAGAAGTCCCTTGTATGGACGGCATACTTTTGCACAGACCCTTGTATGGACACCTGCCTTCTGAAAAGATCCTTGTATGGACGACGTATTTTCGAATACCCGGTGCACTATTGTGTCTGGAAGCCTGCTCTCCATTGCAAAAGTTTTGTGTGTGCGCCCCCCTCCCCTTTCCCTTTGCAAATCCAAAATATTTGCAGTGTTAGGGGTATGGTAAAGTCATAGCAAAGATGACCGAGGCGACAGTTTTTTTGATTCTGAAGGACCTCTCGCCTCTGCGGATGAAAATAGTGATGTTCTTAGCCTTGCGTTTCGCGAGGATTTGAATGACGGCGTTGAAGCCTCAAGGGTGAGCCAGATGTATTGTTAGCTGCATTGCGTAAACTCTTGAAGAGGAGCGAAACGGTTGGCAAAACCGGGTCTTTGGCGTCTGAGACGAACGAGACGGACTCCGGGAATGCATCAGACAACGAAGACGAAGACGAAGACGAAGCTGTTGGGACTGCCCCTGTGTCACCGGACACAACTTCTGTGTTGCCAGTGGTGGGTGCACTTTTTCCATCGGCCGACAGTTTTTTTGAACGGGTGCTAACGGTCTGTTACCTTCAGCGACGAAGCTCCGGCGTTCACAGAGAGCAACCCGTATTTTGCTGCCATCAGAGCAGTAGATCCGGACTCGCGTAGTCGGGTGTACACCAAGCGCGATGAAGAAGGCAGGCGGTTTACATTTTGTTTCCTGGCCTTCGGGGCCGCGATCCGTGCGACCGCCCACGTGGTCCCACTGATAAGCATTGACGCCGCGCACATGGAAAGGGGGGGGGGGGGGGCAGCGCTCTTGTTAAGGATCAGCCACTTTGGCCGGATGGCCGGATAAACCAGACCCCCCCCCCCCCCCCCCTCTACAGTGCAGTTGCCTTGGAGGCTGGGTGGTCAAATTCTCTAAGGTGAAATGGTCAAAATTCCCTGCCAAAAGTGGGCCCACAAAAATTTTCCAAAGTGTGGTATTTGGGGTATTTGGGGCAAAAAAAAAATTTTTTTTTTCTGACCGCCCACCGTGGTGACCACCTTAGAGTGTGACAGGTAGCGTCTCCCCCCTCCACAGTGAAAATAGCCTGAGGGGGGGGGGGGGGGGGGGTCAGCCGGCTGATGGATGGATGGATGGTTCTTAACAAGATGCCTGGGGGGGGGGGGGCAGGGTGTTTATTAAGATTTGGCCTAACCCGTAACATGTAACAAGTGCGGGTGGTGGTGGGGGGGGGGGACCCCCCTGCATGGCTGGCAGGTCACCCGGTGTCAAGCGACCGACTCCGCAACTGCCGCTGGCCAGGTCAGGCTGGCACGAAGGAGTTACGGAGGGCGGCAGCTTGGGCAATGCCGACTTTGCGGAGGCATTCAACGGACGACGATCTGTCGCAGTGGACACAAGGAGCTGAGCCCTGCGCTCCTTCCCAAAAACGCCAAGCAGCTCCTTTCGCTTCGCTGCGAGGTTATCCTTACCCTAATCTTGGCATCCGCGGAGTGCCCGTCCCGCGAGCGCTGTTCCAGAAACGGGCTAAAAAAACAAGAGTCGAGGGCCGAGGAAACCTTTCGGTATTTAGTATGTACACTAAAACAAGGATTAATCATCTCTGCTCTCGGTAGCTATTTATTCCCGCAGGGAGCCTGAGATACAGTAAATACACAACAACAAACATGACGGATGCCGCCTTCTTCATTGAAGCTGTTGCAGACGGCACGTTTGGAGAGTGCGTTGAATGGAGTGAGGAAAGGGTGCTTGCTCGTATCCGCGACTTGCGTGGTTCGCAAACACAGGACGCGCAAGCCTTTCAGGCTGAGCTTGCTGCCGCAAGCAACCCAAACTTGGGAATTAGGAGTTACGGAGGACGGCAGCTTGGGCAATGCCTCCGCAACGTCGGAATCAGATCATTCCACGGGTCGACGTGCAGCAAGCAGGTTTCACTACACCGTGCAAGGGACTTTTCCAAAATCAAGTGTCCATATAAGGGACCTGGAAAGTTTGTCCGTACAAGGGGGTATAAAAAAATATCTCGTCCATACAAGGGACTTTTCCAAAGTCAGGTGTCCATACAAGGGAATTTCGAAAGTTTGCTGTCCATACAAGGGACTTTTTCAAAGTCAGGTATCCATACAAGGGACTTTACCCAAAAAAAAATTATTAAATACAGGATAATCCCTGCCCCGGCCAAGTCCGGTTTGCAGATTTAGACCGACGGTCTAAATCTGCAACGGAAACTAATCCCGTCCTAATTTTCGTAGATTTGCTGCATGGTATAAGCGAAGAACGTTGAAGTATGGCTAAAGATAAAGTGGTGTCACCTGAGGGGGTAATCTCAGGGCCGCCCACGTGATAAGCCGTTAAGCATTGAGTTCTTTTAAGTACATGAACCACATGGATTAGCATGCACTGCCTTGAAAGTCAGGTTATCGGATGACGTCGTCACCTGCCATTGCGTCGTCAAGGTCGAGCATTTGTGGAGCTATGAGTCGGCGAATACGAGGGCGGGCTCGTGTGCCCGTTTTTCACTTTCGAGGGCATTGGCGTGCCCGTGGTCCCCGGTCGTTTCTGAGAGCTGCTTGCCCTCGGAACCTTCTTCTTCCTTCGATGCACCCCTGAGTCGGGGGTGGTCGCCTTCGTCTTCTTCCGCTTGCGGCCGGCGATCGGGCCTTCCTTCGGGGTGCCTAGCACCCTTTTCTTCAGCGCTGGTCGTTCGCTGGTTCCTGGCGTTGGTGGCGGCCTTTTGGTCGCCCGTCCGGTCGTCGCCGTCTCCTTTTTCGTTGCCGCGGGCGGCGCTTGCGCCGCTCGCTTTCCAACTGGCGTTCCCCGTTGTACGCCCACCTGGGTGGGTGAGGAGGGCCTCTTCTTCTTGTTGCGTCCGGGGGTTGACGGGACGTTCGGTTCGTTGGACTGGTGGTGGCCGCGGCGGCAACATGCCGCCGGTCGCCTCTGCGTCAGCGTAGGGAGCCTCTTGCACTCTTGGCAGGTTCCTCTGCCATGCGTGCGGCAGGCATGATGCCCGCTGCGGCAACACGCCGCCGCCGTCTTGCACTCGCCGCACTTCGTCGTGCTGTGCTCTGTGCACACCGCGATCGGCTGCCCATCGTTCGCGTGGTGATGGTGCCGGCAGCACATCTCTACCGTGGGCACGTCCCTTCGGACGAGTGCTCTGCACGCCTCACACTTCCCTTTGTGATGGGTCGCGCACGTGACGAGTGCCTTCTCTATTCGACACCCGGCATATGCACGGGGTCTGGGTGCAGTTGTGGTGGGGCAGGCAGGGCCCACCTCGCCGCTCTCCCGATCGTCCAGTCAGGGTACGTCGGGCACTGCGTCCCTACATCGCTTCCTTTCACTTGTTCCTCAAGTATCGTCCCCGTGTGTGCCTCGCGAAAGCGTGGCCTGGGCCGTATACCCGATATCCCCGTGATGCCCATGAACGACAGCGACGTCGTCGGGCACACCCTCTCTCCTCTCATGCAGCTTCCCAGCCCTTGCTGTGCCGCCAGCTTGTCCAACGCGCTCATCATGCAGCGCAGGACGTTTCCCCGTTCTCTCACCCCCTTCGGCGCATTCCCGTGCAGCGGCATGCTGAGGCCCGAGAAGAGTTCAAAGTCGATCGCAAGCTCCAGCATTGACACCTGCCCGTTCTCGGTCCATTGCATGTCCGACAGCCACGCTACCAACGCATAAAACGTCGGTAGTCCCCAGGTCTTGTTCCGCTCCCACGTCCATGCCGGGGCAATCCGCGCGAAGGGGTGGTCAAATTTCTCGGCAGGCATCGCATTCGCTCTCGACCAGGGGGTCGTGGGGTTCCTGGCCACCCAGCCACGTGCTTCAAGCCCAGCCCGTTCCGCAAGGATTTCAGCCAACATCTCCTGGAGCCGCCTCGAGAATTGGGCATTCTCGGGTACTACCACTCCGTGTTCCAGCGTGCATCTGGGCCAGTCGGCCCGGTTGGCTGCCATCAGCCGTTAAGCAGTGTGAACTTGAAATGCAGGTACCACAGGGGTAAGCTTGCATTTGTCATAGGCTAGGGTTATTTGAATACGTCGTCCGAGGACGATCTCAAAGCGGACGAGGACGGTGATAATAGGCTGGTGATATCCAGCTCCATACTTCGTTTGTTGCGCTTTCGCGCCGGCTGTCCTGCCGAAGCAGTCGCTCGAGGGGGCGATCCTGACATGGATGAGGATGAAGTCGAGGTGGCAGGGCTGGTGATATCCAGCTCCATTCTCGAAATGTTGCGCTTTCGCGCCGCGTGATTTTTTCCGGGTTTTCCCGCCGGGTCATTCGGTGGTGTCGGGAGTCGGGCTCTTTTCTGCCCCTTCCTTGGTGGTGTCGCTCGGGCCGGCTCGGTCGGAGCGTGCTTTTTCGCCATCTTGGCCGCCTTTGGGGACGCTTGACGCGTCCTCTTCATGCGCGGTGGTGTCGTCGGCTTCTGTCGGCCCTTCTTCCGCGCCGTTAAGCATTGAGTTCTTTTAAGTACATGAACCACATGGATTAGCATGCACTTAAGCCCTAAGCCGTTAAGCAGTGTGAACTTGCGCGTGCTTTTTTCCGGGTTTTCCCGCCGGGTCATTCGGTGGTGTCGGGAGTCGGGCTCTTTTCTGCCCCTTCCTTGGTGGTGTCGCTCGGGCCGGCTCGGTCGGAGCGTGCTTTTTCGCCATCTTGGCCGCCTTTGGGGACGCTTGACGCGTCCTCTTCATGCGCGGTGGTGTCGTCGGCTTCTGTCGGCCCTTCTTCCGCGCCGTTAAGCATTGAGTTCTTTTAAGTACATGAACCACATGGATTAGCATGCACTTAAGCCCTAAGCCGTTAAGCAGTGTGAACTTGCGCGTGCTTTTTTCCGGGTTTTCCCGCCGGGTCATTCGGTGGTGTCGGGAGTCGGGCTCTTTTCTGCCCCTTCCTTGGTGGTGTCGCTCGGGCCGGCTCGGTCGGAGCGTGCTTTTTCGCCATCTTGGCCGCCTTTGGGGACGCTTGACGCGTCCTCTTCATGCGCGGTGGTGTCGTCGGCTTCTGTCGGCCCTTCTTCCGCGGCGTTGTTGGCTTCGGCTTAGCGGGGGCTGGCTTCGGGGGCGCTGGCACGTGGTGGCCCTCTTTGCAGCAGGTTGACGGCCGCCGTTCCGCTAGCGTCGGTAAGCCGCGGCAGTCGTCACACGGACCGCGGGCGTGTTCGCGGCAGTCATGGTGGCCGGCCTTGCAGCACGCTGTTGGCGTGTTGCACTCCACGCATCTCGTCATGCGGTGCCGGTCGCAGACGGCCGGAGGTAAGCCGTCGTTGTCGGCGTGGTGGTGTCGGCAACATGCCTCCACCGTAGGGCCGTGGTGGTGTCCGAGTGCGCGACAGACTGCGCACTTCCCTTTGTGATGGGTAGCGCACTTGGGGGCATTCTTCGTCGCCTCCGGCACTGCGTGTGGGAGGTGCAGGGGATCCGGGTTGGCCAGTGGCGCTCTGGGGATTACCCATCGCCGCGCTCTGTCCGTCCGCTCGGGCGGGTACGCCGGCGCTGTGCCGTAGCCGGTTTTCACCTGCTGCATGATGGTCGGCCCGGTTTCGGGCATGCGGTGGCGGGGCCGGGGCTGGAAGCCGGGTACGCTGCTCAGGCCTATGAACGACAAGGCTGTAGTTTTCGACTTGAAGTCGCCAGGGAGGCACTTGCCGAGTTGTTGTTGCACGGCCAGCTTGTTGATTGCGCTCAACATGCAGCGCATCCCGTTGGCCTTCTCCCGATGCGTCTTGGCCGCCTTGCTAGGTGCCTTGATGTCGAGGCCCGAGAACAGCTCGAAGTCGATAGCTGCCTCTACCGCTGCCATGTCGCCATCCGATGACCATTCGAGGCCCGAGAGCCAGTCGATCGCTGCCAGGAATGTCCCTTCGTCCCAGTAGCGTAGCCACGCCCAGGCCGGGGCGATGCGCCGGAACGGGAACTCGCGTTTCGCCGTTGGCATCTGCGCGCAGCGCTCCCAGGGGGTCGCCGCCTTACGTTCTAGCCATCTAACGCTGATCCGGCGCGCCCGCTCCGCCAGGATCTCTGCCATCAGCGCTTGTACCGGCCCGGCAAATTCCCGTGTCGCCGGCGTCACGATTCCGTGCTCCCGCAGGCAGCTCGGCCAGAGCCTCCTGTCGGACTGTGCGATCCCCGCGTACTCGGGCTTCGTGCGTATGTTCTCGAAGGCCGTGCAATCCCAGTAGACGTGGTGCTCGTCTTCCAATGCTCCCGAGTCACACAACGTACAGGCGGGGCTTCCGCCTTGGCGAAATCTCGACGTGTATTCGGCGGTGTTCACGCCACCTGCGAGGGCAACCCTGATCAGCAGCGCGTTCTGGGGCGGACAGTGGCGCGTTGTCCATAGAGCGTTGGTGGACTCGATCGCGATGTTGGTGATGCCGGAGAAGCTTGGCCGTCGTGTTTCCAACCGCTTCCACAGTCGGTTCCGCAGGTTGTCGCGGATGATGTGATTTCGCGAGGAGGCGGACATTGCCAGGGGTCGGAGTGCAGCTCCGTCCAGGTTGACGGACGACGGCGGGCCGCCGTTCCACGTGTGGCCGCAGGGTTGCAGGCCGTGCCTTACCGCGGTTCCCACCGGGCCAAGGGCTGCGGTCACTCGTTCGCCGTATAGGCGCCGGACTTCCGTCATCAGCGGCATCAGGTGCGGCAGTCTCCCACAGGCGCTGTAGAAATCCGCGGTTATTCGGTACGCCGTCGCCGTCGCAGGGTGCGTCAAGTGGGCTTTTTCGAGGACTCCCAAGACTACTTCCGAGGAGCGCTTCGGATTCTTCGGCCCCCAGATCGCTAACGTTAACGCTGTCGCCAGCTTCTCCACGGCTTCAGTCGTAGGGGGCGCGAACGATATTCTCGCGAGAGCGGCGGGCAGGATGGCTGATTGAACGATGAGGGTTTTCTGCTGCCTCGGAATTGGGACGTGCCGTAGGTTCCGAGCTGTGGTTGCTGCTGCTTCAAACCGGGAAGAGTCAAAGTGGTCGCGGCCGCTGCGTGAGGTGCTCACCTTAGCCCCCAGGCACTTCAGCGATTCCTTCTGTGCGAACTGCTCGCCCGTGCTGCTGCGGAAGATCTTCGTCCTACGGCCCAGCCCCGTCGCGAACGTTACCGTCTTCTCCATGTTCAGCGACATGCCGGTCAGCGCGCAGAACTCATCGACTAAGTCCGCGCCCCGTTGCAGATCTGCCTCGGAGTGCTTCGCCAACAAATTCGCATCGTCTGCGTACGACTGCGTCGACACGCCTGGTGCCTCGACTTTTACCGCCTTCATCAACACTGACAGCAGCGCGTTGATCAGGATGACCGAGATAGGGCACCCTTGCAGAATGCCGTTCGTCACCTGAAACTCCTTTCCGACCCCGAGGGGGAGCTTGAACCGCCTGACGAGGGTGTCGTAGATGGACTTCAGCGGTTTCAGAATCCGGGAGTGGAGCCCGAGGTCCTGCATGAGGCGGAGTGCGATTTCCCGCGGGACGCGGTCAAAGCACTTCGAGAAATCCACAGATAGCCCGCACAGTGGCTCGCCGCTCAGCAAGGCGCGTTCGATCTCGAGCGTCATTGTAAACAACGGGTCCTCTCCCCGGTGGCCAGGTCGGAAACCGTGTTGACCCTCCTCGACCCAACTCTCCTGCCACACCGCAACATCCTTCAGGCCCAGAGGCAGTACACGCAGGATGTCACCGTTATCGGTCGCATGTTGAGCGGTTGCCCGTCGTCGCCCTTCGGAATCATACTCAGTAGAGCTGTTCGCATTGCCTGCGGCCAGATCCCCCACCGTTAAGCAGCGGCTGCCGGCTTATCCCGTGACACCTTTTATATGTACGTTATTGAAAGAGTAGCGTTAGCACTCTTACAGGTTCGTTCCCTCGTAGCTCGCCGGGAACGGGCACTCCAGTGAAACTGGGTATGTTACCGTTTCAGGTTTGGATTTTGGGAGCATTGCCTCATGTGAATTCTGAGACCAATTTCTCCCACGAATGGTGAACCAGCTTTGGTGACCGCTGTTCCGCAGTGGATACATCGATATGTTTCCCGACTTGCGGATCGTGCTCGGTCATTGGAAGGGGCGCGGACAGTCGACGAGTGGTCTGGTTGAGATGAGGAAGCTCCTCGTTCGGCTGTGGATGTGGTATGACTGGACGTGGTTGTGGTTGCGGATGCGGTTGAAGACGAGTCGGTGAGGTCGCTGCGCTGGCGCTGAGGTTCCGGTGAGGCTCGTACCTCCAGGCGGTCACCTTCGTCTCGCGCTGGGCTATCAGCCGGGTTACCGAGCCCTTGGCACCACTGCTCCGCGTAGCTTGCTCGAAAAACCCCAGGGACGTAGTCGTAATGCGTCTCGCCGTAGTGAGCGAGCATAATTGCTGATTCGTCTTGTTGATCACTTCCGATCCGCAAGTACGTAGGGCTGCCGGTCCGGGTGAGGATAAAGAGAGCTATCGGCCGCTGGTAGACTACGTTAGCGACCTGGAGTGACGTAAGGTCACCCCACCCTTCGGAAGTTCCGACCGAACTCAAACTCCTCTTCCATTGGGTCCAGGTGCGGTGGGGGAGGACTTCGTTGGTGAAGAAAGCAGGGTTGCGTTCGGCGAATTCAAGGACGTCTGCCCGAACAACGCGGTCGTTCTTCCCTACTGCCTTGCCAATTGCTGCAAATTGGCAATTGCCAACAAATCAGATTGTGCTTGTATTGTTTTTGCCCCTTCCCTACCCCCCCCCCCCCCCCCCCCCCCGTGCATAAGATGGATGAATAATTCGGGTTTTGGCGGTATCCATCTTAAACAAGGGAGGTATCCATCTTAAACACGGGGGCACTGTAGACTACAGTGTAGTCGCCTTACACGGGGTACCTCACCCCCGTGTTTAAGATGGATTGGCATTCTCGCCCGTTATCCATCTTAATCAAGGGGGTTTGGCTATCCATCTTATGCACGGGGGGGGGGGGGGGTAGGTACCTCTATATTTCCTCCCTTCCATTCAGAGTCGAAGCAACGTCGAGTATTTCCTAATTTTCGTGGATTTGCTGACGACCTTTCTTCTATCTTTCGGACACACCTTACAGCATATGCGATACTTTTGGCGACCATCACTGTACTTTCAGGGGCAAAAATATGCCTATCCTTATAAAAAACTGTTGCGTTGATGCATCTCCATGTGAAGCACGGACATGTAAACTGTGACAGTGACATGATCTTCAGTTTGGTTTCGGGTTCGCTCATTGCTCAGGCTTCCATTTTTGGAAAATTGCAATGTCTCGTAGTAGTAGTAGTAGTAGCGGTAGTAGTAATATGTGTCGTCCTAATCCAGGAACAAGTCAGGGAGAAGAACGGAGCAGTATTTACACACAAACGAGTGACTTAAGGTGGCCGCTTGAGCGTAGGGGGGGTCAAAAGGTCTTTTTTTGCGTCAAAATGGTGACATTTTCAGCCTGTAGACTTAACGGCAGTTTAAGGCTAAAAAAACATGCAACCCGCCTCAGAAATGCAGCAGTGACGCGTCGCAGTATTTGCACGTCAGGATGGGGCTGCCGTCATGAGCCGTCGACGGCTAGCGAGTGTCGGCAGAGGGTGCAGTGGTCGGGGCAAGCTTGAACGTGGCAGGTCGGCGCTGAACAAATGAGTTGGTCGGATGTACTTCTTGCAATGTCTAAAAAAAAAAGTAACCGCCTGTGCCCTGGTTGCTCTAATTGAAGGTGGGCTAGCCGGGACTGAAACTTATGGTCAACTCCTTTGCCGAGTCTCCGACGAGGTGAGGCGTCGTGAAGCAGCTAGCCAAGGAAAGGGAGAACACAAACCTCAACAGCGCAACTACAGTCAAAAGAAGGAAGAAGAAAGAAGGAAAGACAAAAGGCGAGAAAGACTAAGAAGCCAAAACGAAAATGCAAACAAGCGGATAATCTCGCGGTGGGGTGAAAGGGTGGCGGGGGACGGGGACATTTGTTTAATGTTTAGGCGGAACTTTGCCTCTGGGGGGGGTTGGGGCGGGAGGGTTGTAAGAACGTGCTGTGCTTGGAATGGATATGTGCTCAACGCCGCGCTGGTCCCGTTTGCGCCGTGTTGGGGATGCTGAATACCAGCCACAAGGTAGAGTGAAAGATTGTGTGGAAAAAGTGAAGAAAGGCGGCCGCTTTTCGCATGCGAAACTCCTCCGCCGCCGCTCCCGAAAAAAGCCGGTGTATTTTGCGCCATCTCGTTTTGCCGAAGATAAGCTCATCTGAGACTGGAATACACCGTTGCTTAAGTCTAAGCTTCGGACTTTTTCTACTAGCGCCGGCGCGCGTACTTGGTAGGCTGTGCGGTTGTAATCCAGATATCCGCAGCAATGGCACATCGAGACAAAGACTGCTAGGCTTCTTTCAAGCCTAGCAGTCTGGCGCTATTAGTAATAGTACTGCACCACTTGGTAGTTAGCGGCGCCTGCACAGGAAGCTGGTACAGCAAGGTGCGTAGTATCAATCACCAATGCATATCTAGACAAAACAGGTAGAACGAGTGATGTGGTATTGCGATGCGGATACGACGCACATGCTACACTCCGTGCCCTACTCACGGTCATATGGGTGTGCACATAAGCCGACACTCTCTCAACTGGCAGGAACAGATCGCGCTATACCGCCACTCGAAACTCGAACGCCGTAGAACACGCCAGTATCAGGCAGCCGTTCGATGCTTTGTGGCAGCCTACCAATGTGCGCAAAATACCAGCCTATCTCCTGCGTTGGTTGGAAGGGTCTAACGGGGGTTTTGTTGAAAAATGTTTGAGGTAGGTACGTGCGCCTGTCTGCTCCGGGCTTGTCGCAGTGTCGCAACGCAAAGGTAAGGCGAATCGTTTTCTACAGTGCTTTGGAGCACAGAGTGGGCTAGGATGGTCGCGGGAGGTATTCGTCGTGCCCCGGCTACTCGGTAGCTGCGGTGTTTGCGATCATACCGAGACGGGACCAGAGGAATCCGCCTTACTTACGCTACTCCGACGTGCACTTGCAAACTCCTGGGGTTGGATTAAGGTTGGAACGGACTATAAGAGAGAGGGGTACAAGAACTGTGCTTGGAATCGTTCAAGACTGTGTCATATCTATGCCGTGTCAGTCAGTTGAGCCACGGATACATTCGGCGGATCATCAGCGCGGAACCTGAGAGTCTGCAGACAGGACAGCGATGTGAGCAGGCGGCTGTTCGTAGCTCATCGCGCCACGGCCACCGGGGAGAAGTCTCAGGTTAACGCTTCGGCCTTGGTTGGCAGGCCCCAGAATATCTGGCTTACAGTAGCAGGATTGGACAATGGCCAACTACTATACCTATGTCGGCCACGAAGCTGTTGAACCAAAACAAAACCTCAGCTTCTTAGAACTCGAAACAGTGGAAAAGGGAAGCTGCCACGCTCCGAGGTCGACTGTGTCCAACTCTTGTGTGTTCTAGCATATTCTTGGTCCAACCCCCCTTCCCAATTCGGAATAAATATGGTGAGCCCGCAGCTTTCCTCGCATTTCACCTCTAAAATGTGGAAGTGTCGGGCTTTCCTTGTATGGTACATGTGAAATGCGGGAGTGCTCACTCGCTCTATGCGGAATGTCACCCTCCGAATACTGGAGTGAAGCCGACCGCACACATAATTCAATCCCACTCCCGCAATCCTGTGTGGGAGTTCGGACTGGGGGTCGAATCCAGTCGAAGTCTGCTGTGTGAGCGACGAGAATACACGGGAGAGAACCTCAAACACCACAAGTGCATGTAGTTGACCACAAGCTCGTGTGTGATTGAACCCCACGTCAAAAATATAGTCCTCACCGGTTTTTGGCATTCTGCACGAGAGCGCCAGCCTGCACGGTGGAGTCCAGTCACAGAAGCTGGAGTTGTCGGGTGCATATGCACGTGTTTTTGGGTGCATCGTGTTTTGGGTGTAGTTAAAGTTAACTTTCTTGAACTACAGCTTCCGAGGCTGAACGCGCGTAGATAGCCACCGATGTAATGAGCCGTCTGCGGACCCACTGTTAATCCATTTACTAGCGTTTATTGTGATTTAGAGGTTCGGTGTTTTAGGGTCTCCGGTTACTCTGAGACTTGCACGGCTTAATCCTTGAAACAAGCGTATGACTACTGGCAGGATCAACCAGGTTTCTTGTAACTCAAACCAGACTGGAGGCACGGTTTTAAGGCCACGGAGTTGAATCGAGTTGGAGTATTCGGACGTGTTTTAGCAATGGAGTTACCATAGGTATCTAACTGGGCCGGCACCGTGCCGCCATGTGTCCGTCGCCGGGATAGGGGAAGCAACGATGACGTGAAGGGTAAGCGCATGGCTTGGGAGCAGACGCATTTTGTCGACGCCCTGGAACATGAAATGGCACTGGTGAACACCAGCGTGTCCAGCGCCGTCTTCGGCATACGCGAAGCAGCGTCCGCGTCTTTGGACGTTTAAAAAAGGGTCGGCTGAGCTTAGATTTGCCGCGCCGCCCTGTGTCCGTCAGAAATGTAAAGGGGTCTCCCAGGTTTCGGCAAGTGCCAACGTCCCCCTGCCTGACTTCTGTTCGTTCATCGGTCCACGTCTAACTTACTACTACTTGCCTGTGTCACACTTTAGTCAGTGTGACTTGGTCGGGCGGCTGTCTATCGACTGGGCTCTGGTGTGACTTCAGCTTGGCGTGACGCTGGTTCAAGCCACCACCTCCTGCGTGAGACAGAGAGCCAGCTTGCACACATCGGCGACGACGGGTTCCAGTTCGGGGATGTACGGGTTCGGAGCTGTTCCCACGAGGGCGGCATCGTAGGCGTGGACCATTGTGTCGTAGAAAGCGAGGGGAACGACATGCTTGCACTCCGGGGGCAGCGCGTCCTGCACCGTGTTCTTCACCCCTGTCGACGCGAAGGAGGATCCGGCCAGCACCTGCCGCATGCCGGCCGCCTGCTCGAACTGCAGGACCTCCTCGAGGGGCCCGATGCCCTTCCTGGCGTCGTACGACGCCTCGTCGAACGCCATGTCGAAGTCCAGCGCCGACAGCAGCCGCTCCCCCAGGGCGGGGTCCACCACCAAATTGTTGGCGTGCGCGTTGCAGTGCGTCCCCAACGCGTCCTTGTAACTCCCCCACGACACCCGAGCCGCTGCCAGCCGCCGCAACACGTCCCCGCACTCCCACCCTATCCGCTTCGCCACGTGCAGCAGGATGGACCCGCTGAACTCGGCTTCGTCCTTCAGACGAAGCAAGTTCTGGTTCAAACGCTCGCTGCACACGTTCCAGAGGACGTCATCCGGCTTCGACTTCGGCGCGGCCTCGTACAGCGGGATCCGCGACGCATCGCACACCGGCATCCCGCAGGCCGCGGCCATGTCGGTTGGCAGCAGCTCCTCGGCCGGCTCCGCCGGCGCGGGCTGCGTCTTCGCGCCTTCGCCGCCGTCGCCGCGGCGCAGGGCTGCGATTTTTTCGGCGAGGTCCGGCATCAAGCAGACCGGGACCATCAGCGGGAACAGCTGAATGAGCCCGGAGGTTAGATGGTCCCCGGCGCGCCGGTCGCCGATGGTTTCGAAGACGCCGCACCACTTTTCGACCGCCGGCGACGCGTCGCCCGCGAGCGCGTACCGCCAGAAGCAGACGGGCACGTTCGCCACGGGGATACCCGCGTTCGCGATCACCCGGCACATCCGCGCCTCGCACAGCGCCGACTCCCGGAACCCGCTGCCGCGGGGCGTGAGCTCGCCGTGGTCGCCGAGCGGCTCCAAAGGAAACGCGCCGTCGTCCCTGTTCCCGCAGCCCTTCAGCCGGTACCACGTTTTGACCCGCCCCGTCTTCTTGTACCGGTTCGAGATCAGCGCGGATCGCACCCCGCTGCGGTACCCCTCGATCACGCCCGGGCCCTGCTGGCCCGCGGGCTTCGGCACCTTCAGCAGCGGGGCTCCCGACAAAAACGCCGGCACCGCCGCGGGTGCACACGCCGCGTCGCCTTCGGCGCCGGCGCCGAGCGGCCGCAACACGTGCGATTTGCTGGGGATTTCGGGCACGACGATCTTCTCGCCTGCCGGGGTGCGCAGAGCTTCGCTCGGGGTGGAGGCGTCGTCGGTGACGGCGACTTCCGCCGCGCAGAGGCTTTCGGTGGTGCCGGGGACCGACTGGAGGTACACGGGGCCGGAGCCGAAGAAGAGCTTTTCTTCGAGGATTTCGAGGCGCCGGCGCAGCGCGGGGGTGTAAACGGTGTCCTCGGACGGGGAGGAGGAGAACTGCCGGGTCGGAACGAGGGTCTCCGCGAGCTCGTCGGCGGGCATGCCGGCGGCCCATAGGGACGCGGTCTGCTTCATGTTGTGCGCGGTGGTCTCGATGAGGGAGCCACCGGCGGCGATGTCGTACTGGACGAAGGTGGGGGGGTCGCGTTTCATCGTCGCCGGGCCCGTGAGGTAGTTGACCCACTGGCCGAGCATCGACACGGCGCAGCCCATGCACGGGACGACCCAGGACCCGACGAAGCGGGTGGGGATGGGGTGCGGCTTCGGGAGGAACTTCAGGTCGCCGATGCGCACGATGTTCCCCGGCGAGAGCAGCACCACCGCGGCCGCCCGGTAGCCGTCGATCGCTTCGGCCAGGGTTCCCGGCTTCGCCTCGACCGCCGCGTCGAAGCAGTACTCGGCGAGGTCTCCGGCGACGCCCCACCGCTCCATCACCTTCCGCAGCTCTTTTTTCACGCATTTCTCCGATCCTTCCCCGCCCGCCGGGGCGGCGCCCTTCTCCTGCGAGAATAGCCGGTCGACGGCCCCCTGGTCCCAGGCCCCGACGGTGCCGGGTTGCCCGGAGTAGAACTCGGA
Organism: Diplonema papillatum; assembly: GCA_030068145.1. Classification (NCBI taxonomy): domain Eukaryota; phylum Euglenozoa; class Diplonemea; order Diplonemida; family Diplonemidae; genus Diplonema; species Diplonema papillatum. Next base: position 38,605 of record JAPJBO010000990.1, read on the forward strand.
CGTGTACGTCCACCCGTAGCTCTGGCCGACGACGAGCGGCTTGCCCAGGTCTTTGGCCAGGGAGGCGACCGCAGTGTCGAAGGTGGCGCCGACGTCGATCGCGTTGAAGATGACGTCAGCCTTGCGCGCCAGGTGGACGACTTGGTCCCAGCGCGCGACTGCGTCGAGCTCGGCCTCGGTGACCTGCGACCGCAGGGCGTGGTGCTTGCGCAGCGTTTTCGCGGCGCTGGCGACCTTTTTGTTGCCGACGTCGTGCTTGAAGCCGAGGCACTGCCGGTTGAGGTTGCTCGCCTCGACGCTGTCCTTGTCGACCAGGATGATCTCCTTGACCCCGAGCCTGCCCAGCAGGAGGGCCACATCCTGCCCGACCCCCCCCGTCCCCAGCACGAGGACGACACTCCTCTCCACCAGCGCCTGGTCAAAGTCCGGAATGGCCCTCTGCCTGTCGAACGCGTCGCCGTCCACCAACGGCGCGGGGCCCCGCTTCCGGGTGTCCATCCGTGCCTCGGCTGCCCATCCTTCTTCCCCTTCTTCCAGGTACTCGTCTCTGCGCAAGTATGCCCTTCTTTCCTTGTCGGTCACATCCGTGCGGACGTGGGTCGGTAGCATTGTACTTTCACCGCCCAACCCCCCCCACACGGTAGTGTTGCCTGGGATGTCCGGACTGGTTCGAGACCGTGGTTTCTTTTTCATTTTTTGTGACCAGAATAAGAAGTTGGCATTTCTAATAGTCGCTCGACCGTACTGCAACCACAAGCCAACTTCGCAACTTGTAGCTCGGTTTTGTTTAGCCAACGATGTGCCTTCCTGAATTCTAAACTTCTGCTCTTCTGAGTGCTACTACCTTGTCTGATGACTGCTGCTGAAGCAACATGCTACCCTATCTTGCTGCCGATACTGGAGCCCGTACTACATGCTGAAGGCTCCTTCACAAAATACTTCACGCAACTCAGATGGAGAGTGACCTAGCTCAAGCGTTTCCCGGGATAGCATTCGAGTGATGTCAGTTACCAAGACGTCGTCTTACTACTTCAATTCTCGTCAGACAATGCGGAGAGCAAAAACTCTCCCCGGCACCTGCTTCGCGAAACAGTAAGTGCTGCTGCCTTAAGCCCCGTTGGGACACGCACGCCCTTGTTGGAGCAAGGGCACTGTGTGTGGGGACCTTGTCTGATGACTGCTCCGGAATCGACACGGTCGTAAGATCGCCGGAATCCCGGCGCAGAAAGAAGAGGCCCAGAAAGAACGGAAAAAGTGTGCCCGCATTCGTGTGCGCGAGAAACAAGATTGTAGCCGAGGACAGCGGGGTAGGTCTTGCTTCGATTTTGATTATCGTTCTTTCTCACGGGGAACCGCCCCGGCAAACCCCGACAATCGAATCCCGGTCGGAAAGCCGCTGTCGGCACCACACGGTGCCATTACATCGTGCGGATGCGGCCTTGCACTTTTTTCAGAGTGAAAGCTCGCTTGAAAATGCCAATTTTTAAAGTCTTCGGGTGACTCTGGGCCTTTGGATCGTTTATGCACAACTGTGCTCGGCCACCAGGGCTCGGAACTCGCGATGCACTGCAGTAGAAGTGGTAGGATTGGTTTGAACTTGTTACGCAGCAACACTGTGACGATAGGCTGCCCTAGTAGTAGTATGGGTCATTCTAGTTTGGGAGCGAGCAAGAGAAACAGTGCAACTTACACTGAATCTTACAGATATTTTGAGTGACGCAAGGCGGCCGCCTGTGCGGCGTTGATCCGAGCGCAAACAGCAGCAGTACCGTCGGCAGTGATGAACAGCAGTGCTCGCGCTAATGAAAAAGGCGGTCTTTCATGTCAAGAACAGAACCCCCAAAAATTGCCTAGCCAGAAAAGCTCGGCCGAGTTTGGGCCCTCTCTTCAGGTCGTTGTTTTTCCTTTTTCACCTGGTATGTCTTGGGTTAGAGATCGTCATGTGAAGCACGGACATGTGAACTGTGACAGTGACATGATCTTCAGTATGGTGTTGGTTCGCTCATTGCCCAGGCTTGCATGTTTGGAACGAGGCAATGTCTTGAAATGATGTTCTTGCCCACCCATCGCTTCAAGCGGAGTACCGAGCCCTTATCGCCATCAAGCCAACTAGCACGCAGAGTGAGCGAGAGTTCAGTAACTGGCTCGGAGATGCGCCGTGAAAGACGATTTCGGCGCTTCTCCGCTTAGCAGACGAGCCTGCTCCCGAACTCTCCCCCCCAGCGACTACAGAGAATAGTCGAGTGCGCCCGGCAAGTTCGGCCGTGCACGAGGTTTTCCGAGCTTGGAAACCGAGGATTTAAACACGGTTGTGTGTGCGAAGGACCTGTTTTGTATCTTTACATGGCAGGTTCCAACGCTGCCAACTTTCATTTTTGTACTGACATGTCCAGCGTGGTTTGTTGAACGCTTACGCCCGCCAGTAAACCCAGATTTACCTGTGTTTCGTGTGGGCTACAGCACATTTACCTCCTTTTGATCTATCGCAACTGGCAGTCTCCTCAAGCATTTCCTACAAAGCAGGTGCTTATACAAAAAAAAAACGGAAATCCAGAGCCCCTAGGAGCCGGCGAGTCCGGTAGTCCTGGGAGCAAATCGCCGTTCCATATTTGGCGGGTCATTCCAGTGTTTCCCGCTGAAAAGACATCGGTCGAGTTATTTTGTTTCCCGCGAGCAGCAGTGAGAGCGTACATCGTATATCGCACGGGTTCCCCAGAACGTTGACGGCCGCCCCAGGCAATGAACGAGTTTCACAACCTGGTAGCCTTGGGCTTTCAGAGCATGAGGTGGCTCGAAACTCCAGGGTTTCAAAGCCTCTGAGTGATGTACGTTGGGCAGCGCCTGTCGTTCTTTAGTGTTTTCGGCCCGGTAGCACGGACTCTACGTAAGGTTGCAGTAGAATAGATGGTGTGATCAGATTCAGGTTTTGCCAGGTTTGTGCTAGATCCTTGCCGGCTTCGTGCTTTGTACCTGGTTCGTGCCTGGTTCGTGCCTGGTTCGTACCGGGTTATCGCCGGCTTTGTGCTTTGTACCTGGTTCGTGCCTGGTTCGTACCGGGTTATCGCCGGGTTTGTGCCGATGATTGCCGGGTGCTATGCAAGGGTGCGAAACGCACCAAGAGAGCACCTATCTTTTAGTTTCGGAAAGCAGGTGCGAGATCAGGCAAACCTGGTAATAATCAGCATTACAGTATTCTCGCATTCATTGTCATCAGCGCGGCGCAGCCAGCCGATCTTCCTGGTACTGGAGATCTCCGGCCGCATGGTGGATTTCATGTTCTCTGCCAGCCCTCCGCCGCTCCAGCTGCGGATGCAGAGTAAAGCATAACATTTCCTTTGTGTTGATCCTTGTCATCTGACACGGAGATTCCGGGAGAAAAAGAGGTGGGGCATTCCAGAGCGGGAAACCTTGGGAGGAGGGGAAAACTTGATCTAACGGGTAGGCAGAGCACTTCCTTTCAGACGTGCTGCATACCGTCAAGTCTTCTTCGTAGAAGAGAGAGGAAGTGCAAGACGTCCCAAAGCTAGGTACAATGACCCGATGCGGGACTTGAACCCTTCCGGGCTATCCTCTTTCACTGCAGGGGATATCATATTGTCGATCGTGAGAGACGATCAGTTGGGTATCTTGCGAACTTTGTTTGATTAAAAAGAAGTTTGCTATTATGCCAGCAGCAAGCTCACTCTCTCTGTGCAGGGCGTTCACTTCTCAGCCAGCTTGCACTCGGCAGCCTTGTCCTCCGTCCCTTGCATTCGCATCCGCCGCGCACTTCACCACCGCTTTGTTGCACCGCGAGAATTCAATCAGCACGTCTTGCAGTTGTGTTCTCTTGTTTTAGGCTGTTTCGTTTCTGAGGGAAAGTGCGCTCGGGGAAGCTTGTGTGAAATACGCGGTTCCCTGGAGAATCGCTGCCGAGCCTAGTGGCAGAATACGGCAGGTTTTATCTGGGTTTAGTCGAGTTGGCCATCTGGAGCCTGTGTTTTTTGGGAGTTTGCAACTTCTAAAGTGAGAGGTCGCTTGAAACACCGGGGGTTGAAACCCGTTTGACCCCATCTCGGGGATCTCTCTCTTGACGTGAGCACTGCACCTGGTTGTCCTTCTGGGGAGGGAAAATGTGCAAGATACGGGGACCTAACATCCTGCGGCACGCAGGATGAGTGGATTGCGAGCGCAACACTCCCTTTGTTGACTGGGGCGAGGGGCGGGGGGGTTTTCGTGCTCGGAAGGACGCTGCGCCCTGTTGGAGGAAGAAGGGACGGGAAGGACCGGTTGTAGTGTGTGCACCTGGTCGTCCCTCTTGGCGATCGAGCGCAAGGTACGGGGCCCAGACAATCCTGCAGCTCACAGGATGAGCGGACTTCGGTACGGCACGTAACGCTCCTCCCCAGACTGGGTTTCGAGTGCCAGCAAGGATGCTGCGATCGGTCGGCCGACGAAGATATGCGTAGTTTTGTTTTACCTTTCTACTTGTTAGCTGTCGACAACTTGTTTTGTGCGAAAGAAGAAGGGGTAAAAAGCAGGTGCCGGCAGAGGGGCATCCTACGGGCGAGTGCCGCACAGCGGGCCGATCAACTTGTTTGCCGTCAAACGTGCAGTGCAGGGGATAACTTACCCGAAAGGAGAGAAATGTGACACGGTTTTTTGCCACTAGGCTTTTCGTGTTCTGCAGATGCTTTGAGCTATAGTAGTGTCTAAGTTTTACTCGCTCCGGGGCAAGAGCCAAGAACGTCATGGTCAACCACAGCACGCAAAGCGTGAGTCGAAGTTCACAGAGCGACAACTCCGTCTGTTCTGCCCTGTAGTTGGCCACCCCTACGGGCTCGTGTTCAGCGCAAGAACCAAGGCCAAAGATACTGTTCGATGTTTTGGTTCGGGTGGCCGCCTTCCCACGGAAGAAATGATCTGAAAGGGTGGGAGATCTTTTCCTGTCGCCCCCTGCTGTTTTTTTTTTTTTTTTTTCCCGACGACAACTCGTGTCAGACTAGCCTACCCGAAGGCAGTTGATTTCTTTAGGCAAGGTTTCTCTGCCGGCGGAAGTTGTTTGGGTTAGCGTTTTTTTTTTTTTTTTTTTTTTTTTTTTTTTTCACAAGCTGCACCAGGACCTTATGCAGCCCATTTTCTCCTTCAGACTAGACACCAAGCCCATTTTCTCTGGTGAGTCTTAATGCAGGGGGGGTCCGGGGGGCACCGCCCCCCGGGAGACGGTACGGTACATGGCACTTCAGATTCTGTCTTGTTCGGAACCTGTAACAGAAACTGATGCCTGGTAACAGGCGAAAATTCGAAATCTTGTAGATGGTTTATGGGGGGTCCAGGGGGCACCGCCCCCTGGGAGACGGTATGGTACATGGTCAGAATCTGATGTCCTGGCTGAGGCAGGACCTTCTGCCGTGTCCTCCAGAAGACCCCTAGCCTACTGATGATTGTTCTGATGAAAGGTCTCGCCCCTCTTCAGTAGCACAGCCAGAATATAGGAGAAATAATTCCCACTACAGACACCCAAAACCTCTGCCCAACCCAAGATTACAGACACCAAACTCCTGCCCAACCCAATCCGAGGTAGTGTAAATCAACCCAACCTCCTACCTGATTTTCGATTTTTTTTTGGGTGAGTTACGGCTCAGTTACCTCACCCAACCGCTGCAGTGCATAACCCCCTGAGCTGCACTCAGGGAAGTAGCTCGAGCTCTGAGCCTCACGTAAAATCCTACCCAATGTTGTACAGTGCACTTTTCAGGGTCCTTGGTGCGTGTGGAGCTCAGACCGACACTGTGTTGACGGTGTGGGGTGTTCGGACGAAATGCGGCATGTGCAAGTGGGTTTTGCTCATCGATGGTGGTTATCTGCGACAGCAGGGCAGACAGCTGTGGTCTTCTTGGCAACACGACATATAACACTACATGAGCTAATACCAGCGCCGCAGGCGCGAAAACTTTTTCAAGCTAATGGGTCAGCGCTGCAGGTATCCAAACAGCAAGAATCGCTATAGCCGCGTTGTAGTCCACAGGGACTGCGGCAAAGTTGAGTCAAGTGCACTTTCAGCTCCTCTTTGTGGTTGTCACTACTGCCCACCACAGAGAGCAGGGCGGACAACTGCGGTCTTCTTGGCAACAAGACATGAAACAATACACAAGCCAAAAATGCCAGCGCCGCAGGCGCGGAAATTTTTTCAAGCTATTGGGTCAGCGCTGCAGGTATCCAAACAGCAAGAATCGCAATAGCCGCTTTGTAGTCCACAGGGACTGCGGCAAAGTTGATGCGAGTCAAGTGCACTTTCATGTCCCCGACAGGGTGCTCCTGAAACAATACAAAAATGCCAGCGCCGCAGGCGCGGAAACTTTTGCCAAGCTAATGGGCCAGTGCAGCAGGTTCCAAAGTTGAGGATGTACGTTGCTAGAACGATGATCTAAAGGTGCAGTAACCGTACTGTAGCATCATCCACCCACTCACTGCCCACTACCACCACTGCCCACCGCACCACCCACCCACTGCACAACCTCTACGACCTCCCACCACATGACCACCCACTACCGCTGCCCACCCACAACACCCGGCCGCTGGCTATAACTTTAGTTCTTTTTTTTTTTTGGATGTTGTATGGGGTCAACATAGGGTATATGAAGCTACTTCTCTGGCTGCACTGCGGTTTGCTTGCGGCCTGCATTGTTGTGCACTCGCCGAGGAATACGCTCGCGATACCTTCTACGGAACGAAAGCAGATGTGCGTGAGGTGGGAATGAAAGGAGACTTCCTTTTCTTCTAGTTGTGTGAATGTGTGTGACGAAGGGGAGAACGGGAGGACGCCTACAACTCAAATCGATTGCAGGACGAAGTGGGGTTAGCGATGCAATATATTCTGTAAGAGCGCTGGGGTAATCAGCCTGCGGTTGGCACCACAACTACTTCAAACAAATTCAGCTTGTGTTGAGACGTCGTTGGCGGGGAAGTTCTTTCTTTTTTGCGAGCTGCATGCAGCCTCACGTGCACACAAACTGGATGACCCCTGGGATATCACGATGCAGGGTCAAGACCACGTTGTACAGAGTTCTCGGGGTTCGGACCATTCTGGGCCCAGTCCAACCCTGAAAGGACGTTAATACTCCTGGGCTTTGCAGAAGTCCGCATCCTCCGCGGAGTATGGAAGGTAGCCGTAAGCGCAGAGCGGATCACCCACGAGTGTCATTTGTTTGATGCCTGGTTTTGGACCTGCTCTCTCAGTCGCAGTGCGGCTTCGTGAGATTAGCACCCTCGTAAGCCACACTGCGGATAGAGAAGATTCGAGAGGAAGACTACGAGAACAAGCGGGGGTGGAGCGGGAGGGGAGATAGGATGTTGGATGCAAGGATCCTCGAGCGGAAGGTAACACCCACACACACACACACACACACACACACACACACACACACACACACACACACACACACACACACACACACACACACACACACACACACACACACACACACACACACACACACACACACACACACACACACACACACACACACACACACACACACACACACACACACACACACACACACACACACACACTTATGGCAGCCAGCCATTTGGCCGGCCGTTTTCTGACTGGACAGTCGAAAATGGCCGGCCATGCGATGTGGTGAAACCAGACTAATAGTGAAGTCAAACTAAAGTCGGAGGAGAGAGACAGAGAGAGAGAGAGAGCGCGAGAGAAGACTTAGAGTGCAGGGACCATCTCTCCAGGGAGCTTCTGGTCTCCCGTACTACTATGGCGGACGTGAGATATGGCGGGCGCGAGCTGTTTGATCGGAGGCGCCCGTTCTACATACTGCGGGCTTGTGCCGTGGGTAGCGCTCTGGCAGGCGGGTGAGTTCGGCTTGCCGGGATCGCCGTCTCGAAGCGCTGCCGAGCCTGACCAAAGCCAGCACTAAAGTCAAAAGCCACGCACAGAGTCTCTTCAGCGACGGCCAGATTTGAAACAAGCCTACGAGACGGGTCCCCTAGCTACCTACCGGTTGCAGCAAGTTCGTGGTGGATGCTTGCTGAGCAGCACACGGCGTGATCACAGAAGGACGGACGCATCACTGCTACGAAAGAAGGATGCATTTTGAACGAGAGCGGGGGGGGTTCCGCTCGTTGGTTTCCGAAGATTCCGCTCTTTTCGAAGTTCCAGCAGAAGATACGGGTATGCTCAAGGTGGGTCGGCTTCGCTGTATTAGAATATTTTACATTCGTTGACAGTGGTTTCGGTCATTGTCCGTGTCGAAACGGTGGGGTACAGCCAGGCCTTGTGTTCCGCATGCGGAACGTACGGAATTCCGCACGTGAATAAAAATTGTGATTTCGTACGTGCGGAATTCCGTACGTGTTTCCGCACGTGTTTTCCGCATGTGTTTCCGCATGTACTAAAATTGGCACTCACATGTGTGTAAGGTCAACCACCTACTGTCAGTGGTTAGTCACAGTCAGGATTTCTGTCCAAACCTTGGACGGGAGGTCCGAAAGGTGCGTCCTACATCCGAGTCGGGCAACAAACCGTCGACTGATTGCGTGGACCATTTGCCAAGACAAAAGGAACACACACAAGCAAAAGTGGACGTTCTTGAGGTTCTTGTACGAAATCTTGCTCTCATTTCGCCTTGTAGACAACCCGCCGAGCCAACATGTCCCGGTTTGCGATCATGGACTGCGAGCAGGGCTTATGTAAGTGTCAACCTGCCCCGATTATTTTCTCCCGGGATGTGTCTTTTGGCCTGGCTAATCAACCTGTGGGGCAATACAATATGCCTGGCCGCGGACGCCTTCAATGCAGCAAAGAGCAGAGGCCTCAGCTGACAGCCGATGTGCAGCAGTGTGAAGCGACCATCTATATTAACTTACTTACGAACTTTCCCTCTGATCAAGAACGTCCCACCTACTATTTGCAAGAAGACGAGGTAGTTCTGTTTTAGAAGCAAAGCATACTTGTTTTCCGGTAAGGAGTGGGCAGGACGTTTCAAAGGGGGATGCTGATGTGGACTTGGCGACACAAATATGGCAAGTTGGGGGCAGCCTCTCCCTACCAGACTACACCCTCCTCCTGCATGAAACTCGGAAAAGTTTTTTTTTTCCACCTTTTTGGATCTTTTCCGTTCTGCATGTGAACTAAATTTGAGCCGAAAAGCATCGGAAGCCATGGGTACAGCCCATGTTCTTCCTTCATTCCTGTCGAAGATGGCGGCTCCTCAAGTACTCTCTTCAGAGCAGGTGCTTGTTCAAAAAAACGTGCCTTTTGGTTCGGAAACCCCCCGCCCCCCGTAACAGGTCGGGCTGTATCAGGGGTTCAGGTTTACCCAGCCAATAGTGCACTGGGCGCATATGCGTGCTTTGTTTGTTTTTCTCTTCAGCACCAGGTTGCTGGGTGCTGCGAAGTTGTTCTGGGCCGGAATGCGTAGTTTTGGTTGGGAAAAGCTAGAACCAGTCCAAGATTGTTCTGCTCGGTCCGGTATGCTATTATGCTGTGTTCGTGACAACTCGGTTTCTGTGTTGCCGGAACGGGTGGTGGGTACTCGTTCGTTCACAAATCTGCCATGAATCCAGTGGTTTCGTCCTCAGCAGGACATCATTCCTATCGTCCTTGAGGCTTGAGACCACTGGTGTCGTTTTTTGCAGGGACAAGGTGCCGAGGTGCGGGCCTTGTTTTTGAAGAAAAAAAGAGCACTCACATGTTCTGCTTCAGTCTTCACGTCGCTGTATAAAGAGAGCTGCAGAAATGGCGACTAGAGTGAACCAATTGCCGATGGCTTCTGTTGTGTCCGCTACGATTCAGTCCGCAGAAAAGCGCTGGTACGCTTTGACCATAGTCGAAGTGAGCACAGTGCCACAACATGCCGCATGGCTGGCCGTTTCTGTGGGCTCGTGTTCAGCGCAAGCCTCAGGGTTCCTTGATGCTTGGTTTGGGAAACGGTAGCCATGTGACCCGGCCCACGTGGCCCTGCGGTACCGCCGAACGCGTGAAGATATGCTCCCGTGCGGCTGGCTTTCCCCGGTGCGCCTTTGCCGGATCCGTCCGGCAGGATCGGGGCTTCTGCCTCAAGGCTTAGGCTATGCTGGAAAAAGAAAACACATATGAAATTGCAGAGTCAAACGGGATGGCGACCGGGTGCGATGGGCCCCGGATTCCTTCCCCGCTGTGAGGAAAACACTGCACGAAGCTGCATAGGGAGGGGAAAATGAACGAACAACATGAAATGACTTCGTACGGAGTTGGCCGTTCGGCGTCTTGGCCAACATGCCACTTTTGAGATGTTTTCCATGTTGACTAAATAAGTTGACAGTCTACCCACGCGAGGGGCAGAGAGTTTTGTCCGGTTGCAAACGAACAAAAGGGGATAGCAAACGCGCTGTCAAGGGCGTAGAACCTGGGATAGAGCGGCTTGGAGTTGATTGGGGTGGGAAGGGGGCAAAGCCAGGCTTCTATTCGACATAGTTGCTTGTATGAAGGTTGCTGCTATAGTGCTGGCTCTATTGATTTCTGCACAAGCTTGTGCGGAAAACAGCGTTGGGTCTAAATCCATGATTTGGCAGACAAGCCGCAGAGCACGCAGCATGAAACCGCCTTTAGTCAGAGACAGGGGCAAGCTAATTTTCCTGAGCATGCATGAAAGAAAAACGATAACTAAAAGTTTCGTATGGAACTTTTTGTGACGCTGCCAACTACTAACTGTTTTTAGTACCAACAATGCGTAGCACAAGAAAATACGGAGTTTGCTGCGGTGGAACATTCCCTTCCTTGTTTTCCGTTTTGACTGGAGGCTGTTGCTGCTTTAATGCATGAAAAAACGCCGCGATTCTATCGGGCCGAACGAGGAGGGGAGGGCCGGGACTTTGTTGAGAGACTCCGAAAATCGCGGACGGGCGGATGATCCTTTACAAAGTCCCTGGGAAGGCTTAGTTGGAGGGAGGGCTCAGCGAAATTGGACGCCGGAGGAATATTAAAGCGGGGGTGGGGCAAACGTGTGGTAGCGGGTCGAACAGGCGCTTGACCAGCTTCATGGCCAGCGGGGTCGAAAGTAGAAACGAAGTCGTAAGATAGTCGCTGGGCCTATCAGAACAAAATTGCAGAATCAATGATAAGCCTGCAGTGCCTGGAACAGGAGGGAAGCTCCGTCCTGTTGGGCAATACTCACCTCCTGCGAGACCCACGACTGTACGAGGTTCAGCCTAATCCTGATATTCGCAGATGACGGTGTCTTTGAGTATTCCTCCAAAGCAGGTGAGATCCGTGATCGCAACGGGTGTCATCAGTGCCATCGGTCCGGTGGACCAACGATGGTGGGTTCCGACAGAATTCAGAAAAATGTATGTGTGTGTGTTGCGGTCCCGTTTTAACGTGGTGCCTCCCTTTACGAAAGTACGACCACGTGTGTGTGCGTGTGCGTGTGTGTGTGTGTGTGTGTGTGTGTGTGTGTGTGTGTGTGTGTGTGTGTGTGTGTGTGTGTGTGTGTGTGTGTGTGTGTGTGTGTGTGTGTGTGTGTGTGTGTGTGTGTGTGTGTGTGTGTGTGTGTGTGTGTGTGTGTGTGTGTGTGTGTGTGTGTGTGTGTGTGTGTGTGTGTGTGTGTGTGTGTGTGTGTGTGTGTGTGTGTGTGTGTGTGTGTGTGTGTGTGTGTGTGTGTGTGTGTGTGTGTGTGTGTGTGTGTGTGTGTGTGTGTGTGTGTGTGTGTGTGTGTGTGTGTGTGTGTGTGTGTGTGTGTGTGTGTGTGTGTGTGTGTGTGTGTGTGTGTGTGTGTGTGTGTGTGTGTGTGTGTGTGTGTGTGTGTGTGTGTGTGTGTGTGTGTGTGTGTGTGTGTGTGTGTGTGTGTGTGTGTGTGTGTGTGTGTGTGTGTGTGTGTGTGTGTGTGTGTGTGTGTGTGTGTGTGTGTGTGTGTGTGTGTGTGTGTGTGTGTGTGTGTGTGTGTGTGTGTGTGTGTGTGTGTGTGTGTGTGTGTGTGTGTGTGTGTGTGTGTGTGTGTGTGTGTGTGTGTGTGTGTGTGTGTGTGTGTGTGTGTGTGTGTGTGTGTGTGTGTGTGTGTGTGTGTGTGTGTGTGTGTGTGTGTGTGTGTGTGTGTGTGTGTGTGTGTGTGTGTGTGTGTGTGTGTGTGTGTGTGTGTGTGTGTGTGTGTGTGTGTGTAAAACGTATTGTTGTTATCCAAACGGAATTCCGGTGCGGAACCCGTCCGAGGGGGACTGCCTCTTCAAGCGAATTGTCTCCGGAATAATCCAAAGTGCAGTTGGTGGGACTTACTTGGGGCGGTTCGCACCCGCTACTTAGTTCGCTTCGAGCCGGTCCTGTGCTCGACCCACAGGGTTCTCGCGCTTCTTGATGTCGACATATCCAAGAACATACATATTAAGACGTTCATGGATTAATCCCAGTACGACCCCAAGTCTCACACGTGCGAGACTTGCTTCATGACGCTACCACGAGTCCGGCGATACCACTGCACGAAGAACGGCAGATGCAGGCGTGTACCCTTTTTCCGGAAAAGAAGGGGTTCTGCACATCTTACTCGGCTGCGTCGTGGACGTAAAGGTTCCACCTCGTTTTGTCCGAGGTTCTGGACAGGAAGCTGACGGGCGTGTTCGATCGTGACCCCGGCTGCACGCCGAGTTCCGTGGAAGGGATGGAACGAAGAAGCGGTTCTTCGTTTGGTGTAGCACGGTGTCCGGTGGTGAACGGGTGCTTGAAGGACGGTCGCCTATGCGAAGACGGAGGGGCAGAGGGAGGAAGCAGGTCGGTGTCATCAGGGGTGGGCGTGGGGTGTCTGAAGGAGGGCCTGCGGGATCCGCTGGGGCGGGATAGGATGGCTGATGCGAAACGGAGCCCGGGCGACGGAACCAACGAAGCGGGGCTTGCAGAAGACGACGCTGTTCTCCGCATCGCGATGCTGTTGCTCCCAATCGTGTTGCTATTGTTGTTGTTGCTGATGTTGTTGTTGTCGCTGTTGTTGCTGTTGGTGTCATCGCGCTGGCGATTTGTCTGCTGCAGCTCTTCCGCTGACACGCCCAAGGGTACGGACGTGGCTCTCCTCAGTCGCCTTCTCACGCGTGGTGGTACGACGGTTGGCACGAGTGGCTCCCCTTGGACCGCAGCAGGAAGCCGAAAAGACGGCCTCCGCGACGAAGCGCGAGCCGGTACCGGCGAGGCGGTCCGACTCGCGCCCGTTGTGCCGCCACTGGCGTTGCTGCTCCTGTGGTGCGGTGCGTCCCATTGCAACAGCACCTCTGCGGGAGGCATTGCAGCCGGCGCGGTTTCACGGGACCGCTCCCTGTCGAGCTGCAGCTCGGCAGCCGATGCTGCCATGGGCACAGACGTCGCCCGCTTCATTTGCTTTCGGCGCTCCGTCATCGGGGATGCGTGCTCTACCGCGCCATTTCTTCGATTCCGACTGCCCCTCACCACGACAGGAGGGGGCGTGGTTGCCCCTGCTGCGGCCTTCCCTTTGTCGAGGCGGTCCTCTTCCCCTGTACTCGGCCTGCCTCCACTGCTGCTGCTGTTGCTGCCGGTGCTCCGTCGCCCGGGGTTGCTGCTTCCGGCCGGAGGCGAGTTCGGCTCGAAAGCCAGCCCGCCCACAAATTCCACGCCTGACCCTTCTTCGTCAGCGGATTCGTACACCTCGATGGATGAGAGGTCATCTTCCATATTTACTGATTTCGATGCGTCGTTTGTGCAGACGCGCTGTGGATCCGTTTTGGTGACAGGTAGTCCGATGCCGGTGCTGTGGGGGCTGGTTTGTTGGTGCGGTGGCGTACGGCTGAGAGGATGTTGTAGCTTTGCATTGGGGACGGTTTGAGACGAAAGGTGGTGGAGCGCGATGCTACCGTGTGAAGGGGTTGGAGAAGCGTCTCTATGAGATTGCGGGTTTGAGGATCGGGTGGTGTAGAGAAGAGAGGACGCACTTGATTTACGGGGGTGAGCGCCTGGCTGGAGGATGGGTGTGTCCTGTCCGGCATTGGGTGGCGTCAAGGATGCAAGGCTGAGGCCGATAGACCGCCTGCGTTCTATGAAGGGATTAGAGCTTCCTGTACGATTTCCCATGACTCGCGCAGAGTGCGTTCGCAATACGCCCTTCTCAGGTGGGTATCCCCCATCGTCTGATTCGTCCACGAATAACTCTCTGCGCTCCGTCATTTCCTCCACTTCGACGCTGGATCCCCACGTACCCCGCTTCCTCATGCCAGCCACCCTTCTCTCCCTCTCCAACAGATACGCCATCACATTCCTTGCCCGCTTTTCCCTTTTTCCAGCCGCGAAGTCAGCCCAAAACAACCACCAGTACCCCGCCAGGTCGTACACGGCCTGCACGAAAGAAAGGGCAATTCCGACCGTGAAAAACCAGATCGCAATGTGTACCGCCCGCACGCTCAAATCCTCCTCTGTATACGCGTAGGCGAAAAGCAGGAGACCCACAATCGCGCAGGTGTCGATGCTCGCAGCAATGTGCTTGCGGAACTTCGCGAGGAAAGCGCCGAACCCGACAACGAAGATCAAGTGGGCCAAAAATAACGCGGCGAGGCCCAGGGCCTTGTTGGTGCACGATTGCCAGTTCGCGGTGTGCAAGGCGGCGGCGAACGAGACCGGGAACAGGTACAGCAGGTCGGGCAAGTAGTACTTGTTACGGAGCCACAGGAGCTGCCGATGTCTGTGCAGGAAGAAGGACTGCCGCTCGGCGTGCAAAGTCCGCATGTCAGTCGACACCCAGCGCGACGACCCGAACAGGTACTGGTGGAGAGGAAGCCTGGTGTCGATGATCGGATCAAGAAAATGAGGCAAATCACCGTCCGGTGCGACGGCGGCGGACAGCCGGGTCGGGCTTGACATGAAAGCAGTGATGGGGACCGATGCGCAAACGAACATGCCGATAACGCCGAAAATCGTAGAAGTGGCTGTGCTGTCGTTTCCGTCAGCAACGTCTTGCAAGAGGGAGACAGTACAGAGGATCGTCCCGGGCAAGAGGAACAAGACAGCGACGAAAGCGGAACTTGGCCAGCGGGTGACGGAGCAAGCAAATACCCAAGGCGACGGGGTTTCGTCGTGTGTGCAGTTCGAAAACGGAACACCCGCGTGCATCGAGGCCACGCAAGCGGCGAATAGAGTGACGACAAAAACGAAGAGTGCAACCCCCAGGCAAAGCAGCGTGTTACCCACAATCGCCCCGGCCCGAGAGTTCCCGGCAATGGTGAACCCGAGGGGGTGAACGGCGAACGACAGATCGCCCTGTGTACTCCCCCCGTCGCAGTTCAACTGGGACAAGACGACCCACAGCAAACTCGCAGACGAAGATGCAGTCACCGCTGATGACCCACCTAACCGGCCTGCGAACTGGTGAAGGTCCATGGCACCTGACGTCAGAGAGTTGGAAGGGGTAAGGTTCAATGCAGGAGGGGTGGACATGGGTGTGCTGGTTGTTGGCGGTGATGGGTTTGTGGGTGAGGTCGTGTGAGGGGAGTTGGTGGCAGGTGCAGCAGTTGTGACAGGCGCATCGCTAGGTGGTACCGCAAGAGTCATTGGTGCATTGGTTTGTGGGGCGTTGGTGGTAGGTGAGTTGGTGGGGAGAAATGTGTACGGGGGGATGGTGTGCAGTGTGTTCGTCGCGGGTGGGTTGGTAGCTGGCCAAAGAGTGTCAGGGGGGTCTGTCAACGGCGAATTTGTGGAGGGCGAGTTGGTGGCTGGTCCCGGGGTTTCGGACGGGTTGGCCACTGGGGAATTCGTGGTTGTGTCAGGCGGGCTTGTCGGTGGGGAAATGGTGCGTGGGGCAAGTGTCGATGGAATGTTGGTGACAGGTGACGTTGTCATTGGTGCGACCGTTGACGGTGCATTTGTGGCCGGTGGTAGCGTAGGGGTTAGAGTAGGGGGGAATGGTGTCAAAGGCGCATAGGTACCAGGAGCTCGAGTTGGCACATATGTAGGGGGTGCCTCTGTATTAACAGGGTTGGACAGCGAGCAAGAATAAGACATTGCATAACCCGCTCCACTATCGCAGGATACCGTCCGGAACCCGGTCAGGATCCTGTGAACGGGGCAGCTTGCATCAAAATTGGATAAGGCTTCCATCGTGGAGCTAGCGGTCAAAGTGTGGTTGCATGGGGTTGTGTGGAACGTTTGGGTGGGTCCGATGACACCCAGCGCGGAATATGCGTCGCAGCACTGGAACGTCATCGCCATTTTGTTGTCCTGGCCCCCGTTGCACTGAGCAAACTCTATGAGGCGGATGCCTTTACCTGCGCCGCATTCTGAGTGGAAGTCCGGCATGTTGCCCAGATTCTGGGCCACGCGGCAGCTGGTCTTGTATGAGGAACAGTTTTCGAGCACGACGTTACTCAAGCACTCTGACTCGAACTCCATCTGTCCGGCGGTGCAGTTGCCTTGTATCATTTGGAACCCGCGCAGAACACCACCTTTGGGACAGTCCACATTGTGGCCGGAGTCCCAAAACTCTTCCCCGACCGTGTCTCGGCACCCAGACGACGCGATCTGGTTCGTGACATCCGCCTGAACCCATCCTGCCCACGCCAAAACTGCAATGACGATACGTGCCATATTTTAGCACCTTCCCCCCAGCCCTGCGATTATTTCGGTTAACAAAAAAATCGGCTCAGGTAAAAGCACTGGATCCGACTTGCCCACTCTGTGCACGGGCTTGGTTTCCGCACGGTGTCCTGCTGTCGCCGGCCCGGCGGGGAACGAGAGCAATGGCAAAACCCGGCACAAAAGACTGGGACCAAGAGACAGCGCTTGTTACTTTTTCTTAAGAACGGGAAGAGGTCCCATTGGAAGGAAGGGACTGGAACGGAAGGAGATGACGGAGATCATGAAAATGACTCCGAGAGTTACGAGCAATGAGAACGAGACTCGTGAACGAAAAGCTCCACAGTACGGTAGTTTCGGCAGAAAGTTTTTGCTTGTCCGCTGATTTTTTTTACACTGCCCTTGGCGGACTGATCTAACGTGCAGGCGGACTTTCTACTTCGTGTAGACACTTTGAGTTTAATACAAACCTAGAATCCACGACCAAGAAGGGTAACTGCCAAAAACGAAGAAAGATGGCGCTTCCATGGCTGTCAAAACGCTTGAGGACGAGCTTCTGAGCACGGCAAGCCAGGCCAAATATGCGCAAGATACCAACAGCTGGAAGAAACACTGCAAATTTGACAATATCGAGATACACACTGGCCGCGTACTGAGAAGATCGGCTGCCTTTTCGGTGAAGGGGGTCGGTCCTGCCGGAGTTGCATGCCTTTTTTGGGCGGACCAGCACAAAGACAGCCCAGAAATACATCGAGCACACGTCGAAGGCCCCCAGGTTGCAGGAACATTGCTTGGAACAGGGCCGTCAGACTTCTCTGCCAGCGCCAGGCGCTTCAATGCCAGCCATGGCAAGCATCACCCTCTGCGGTTTACAACATTACGTACGCCATTCGCAATGCATCAAAGTCAGCTGACAGACAGTAAAGTATCTTCTGCCTCGAGAAGGTGCTTTCTTGCAATTGAGTTTTCCAGATTGCCACTCGAGTAGTAGCAAACTGGACAACTAAAACAATTCTTCTCTCGGCGAATAAATAGCTATTGTGCACGTTGGTAAAGCTCCTCGGAGAGGTTCGGGTTACTTCTTGGAAAAGAAGTTTAACCTTCCGACGAGCGAGATAGGGACTCGCGGGCCGGTGCTCGATCCTGAAGTCGGGTGGCGTTCGGCAAACTGGTCCCCGCACAAGGGTACGCTGGTGGGACATCCTAGTTATGAAAAGGCAGAACTTCACATAGGTTGCTGCTAGCATCAAGTCTTCTTCGAAGAAGATCCGGAGTGCATGACTTCGTAAGAACAGAAAGGGCCGATGAGGGAACAGGGGACATTGTGCCAGCTATTATTATGGAGGAATAAGAACTCGCCACTCTCTCAACCGCGGCTGGTACAAAGCCAACGACGATGACGATGATGGCGATGGGAAGAGCATTGTTGTCGTTGAACGCGGTGCCTGATCACGAACATCTCCCTATTTTACAGTTGGTAAAAGAAGAAGGGGCATTTCCGTTGTATAGCTAGCTATACAATTCATTCAGATTACAGTTTAATTCCCTTAGCTAGCAACCCTCATTCATTTCTACTTTTCCAACAGTGGGTGGTGGTACGCATAAGCAGGCGGGGAGCGCTGGCCCAATGCAATGCGAGCAACCAGCTCTTGGTGTCGGGTGCGGAGGTAGTCGGTGATGCTTCCTCCCGCTAGCAGCCGCTGCAAGTGCTGCAGGGCCGAGTCCATATCATCACGCCGGTAGGCCTCGACGGCCTCATTGTATACGTCCCACGCAGCCGTTCTTTGCAACTCGTACATCCACTCCCCGCCACTCTCTGCCTTCCGCTCGGAGACCAAGATTTCGAAGATAGATACAGGCCCCCCCAGCTGCGCGTGCCCGAGCTTCTGCAACAGCAGCCTCACTTCAAAAAAGTGCTTCACCTCACGGTAAACTGCCTCATTGCACACAATTGGCAGATTGGATCCACCAGCCACCCAAGCCAGAGCTGCTCCCAGCGTCGCGGGGGCACCGACGGCGGCAAATCGCTGCATGGTAGAGCACCCGAAATCTCCACAAAAGGCACGACCAGACGTGACAGAGACATGCACCCGTAAGTACCGCAACCCTGTTGATGCGACTAGTGGCGGGCCGTCATAGAGGATGGGCTGGATCATCTCCCTTCGATGGGAGCGATCCGTCAACGTTGATGTTTCAATACTTCGTCCTCGAGACGCATCGTCTCGGTCTACAGAGCCTCCGGGGCGTTGCCTGAGGGACCAAGGCTTCTGAAGCGTCAACGTGCCCTGCTGTGATATCGGAGCTTCTGTCCCTCCTCCGAGACTTCCGCTGTTGCTGGGGGACAGTTGTGTCACCGACGACGCTTCCATGGGGTAGCTCGCCTGTGGCTTGTCGAGTACGAAGGTTTGCCCTTCTTTCTCGCTCAGCAGTCCGCGGGATCCGGAAAGCGGGGACACCATCTGCAATCTGTCGCACAGCTTCATCATGGATGTGGTTGAGCCCGGATTGCTCACAGCCCAAGCAGTTCCTTCGCAGCTCGACCGGGGTTTCCATGCTTTGTTATCGACCGGAGGTGACACGTCTGCTTCGTCAAGCCCTCGCCGTCCCTGCCCCCCTCTGGACTCAACCGACTGCACACGCAACGCTTCGACCCGCAATCCCGGCGCGTATTCGTCGCTTGTCGCGTACCTGCATAAAAAAGTGTTGGAAAGCGTAGTGGAAAGTAGGCAGGACGCAGTGTGCGGACGAAACGTCACGTTTGAATGTTCTCAGACGCACACACATACACTCCAGTCCGTAATTAATCAATTTCTAATTCGTGAAGACCGCCAAATCCTTGAAAAAATAATTCATTCCTTCACGAAACAGAAATTCTCAAAACACATGTTCACGATTTACAGGACCCCCAAAAGCCCCCCGACCCGCTCTTTGCGCTGGCAGCTGTCCGGCAGCAGGACCAAGAGATCGTCGAAAGTACAGCCCCCGCAGTGGCTGATATCAAGGTCATCACCGATCGCGCCGAACCGCTTGGTGTTGTTCAAGCGGACATCATGCATTCGTGGAATGCGGAGCCAAACAAAACCGTGGGAATGGCTGTGGTGTCCAGGTGCGTGAACTACAAGCGCAAGCACAACGAGTACTTTTTCCCAGGCAGCGCAGCCCGAAGCCGCTGCTGATTCCCCGCCGTCTCGGGTGGCCGGAAACGGCCAATAGATTTGCCGCGCTCGCGCGCGGCAAATCCGCTAACGGCTTTTTGTGTTTCCACTGTTTTTCAGCGTTTTCTGCACTTAGGGGGCTTACCTGCCAGTGTTGCACGTCTCCTCCTCTCCGGCCTCAACCCAGTGTCGCGGTGGTAAGCAACAGCAGGACTGCCGGCCGGAATCCCCGGTACCGCGGCACCTTATCTTTCAGTAAAGTATAACACACTAGTATTACACACTGCACTCTAATTAATGGGTGTATCATGTGTGGCCCTCCTAATTTAGTGGTCATCTCCCACTCCACCCAGTGTTCTTCAAATACAAATAAGCAATTTTCCTGGCTCGCGTAGCGAGCCGGGAAAAACAACGGTATGGTACACCAATCTCCCGGGTCGCGTGTCCGTCATGCGCAGACATGCAAACTAGTTTGCCCCCTCCTCACCACCTGTCGCGAAGGCACGGTGCGAACAGAAGCTGCCTCACACCCCCGACCCATTCGATACATTGTGTTCGCTGAATTCTTTGAAAAGACCTGCAGCCCACGAAAGGACTCAATACAGCGCGACGCGACGTATCTTCACGACAAGGCTGATCCCTGAGAGGCCCTCGAATTGCACATTGGCTACCTCTGCCGGGGCCTGGGTGGTGGTGTAGTGCCATTTTTTTCTTCTTTTTTTCTCGGCGGCCTTTCCAAATTTGGCCTGACAGTCCAAATGTGGATACAATAGCTAATCCCCTGCCCATTTTTTTTCAGAAAAAATGGGTGGCCATTTTTTTTGGGTCTAGACCCTGTTACCAAAAAGACACAAGGTTTTGACCCTGCATGGTATATGCGATTGGTGCGTGGTTGTTCTGCCCCTCTCACCTGGCTTTTACACCCGCGACCGCACTGTGGCCTGCCGGACCGGGGGCCCACCAGCAAAAAAAAGATTAAACCCCAGCAGAAGCGCCCGTCAGAAAAATAATTAATTCCTTCACGAAATAGCTCTTCACAAAATACAATTTCACAAGATATTAAACCCCCCCGTCGCTTAATATTTACATTTTTAGCGTTTATTGTGGTTTAGAGGTTCGGTGTTTTAGGGTCTCCGGTTGACCATTGAGGCTGTGAGGCGGGTGGTATGAGGGTAGTAGGTATGCTTATACACTTTAACTACGGCTAGCCATGTTTGTAAGTGTTGCGACCGACACCAAGAAGAAATTCGCTTTGAATTTAGCCTTGGGCCCCCCACGCGCATGCATGTTGAGCATTGAGTTCTTTAAGGTGCAAGTGCCATCAAGGCAGGCGAGCACTGTTCACGGGCTAGTGTTACTGTATGACGTCGTCCGTCGGGAGAGTCAACGATGATGAGGATGTGGTCAAACTAGTCGTTTCCAAGTCAAGTTCAATTCCCGCTCGCTTTCGCGGTGCGGACTTTCCGGGCCTGTTGAGCAGGGGTTGCCATGCAGCTCGTATCGGTCTGTAATATGCGTTCTTACTTTCTTTTAGGTTGAGGAGGACGTGCGGTGGGGAGGGTCGGGTAGTAGAAAGAGAAGGTTTGGCAACAGCAGGTGTAGTAGTAGTGGTGAAAACTCAGCTACTGGTTGTAGACCTAGCTGTAGTTTATGTGTGAGCTGTTTGCTGCTAAAAAAAATATTCTTTCTTGCGTAAGTGGCGACTGCTTGTTGTCCTCCGCAGTTAAGGTACTCTGAATGCACTCTGGCATCGTGGCTGGTTATCTGGTCGTAGCTCCTGGTTTGCGGTGTTTAGTTTTGCACCACGGTTTGTGGTGTCGTAGGCTTGTGAATTGTGGTTTGTTCGGTGTCTGTCCGTCGCTGTGACAGTACGGGCAAATCTCCCTTTTGCCTGCTGAGCTTGCAGGCGTGGTGCTGTGGCGTGGTGGTGTGCGTCGTAGTTTCTTCTTGCAAAAACGCAGGTGGATGCTCAGGCCGTGGATGCCTTTTATTGCAGTGCCAGTTTTCGTCGTTCGTGTGTGGCAGTTCGGACATTGGAGTGCCTCCGTGTCGGGCGTGTGGCCCGGAGTAGGCTCTAGGCCACGCATTTCTTCGAGAATTTGTTGGGTTGGCGTGGCAGTGCCGCTGCTCTTGTCGGATGATGGGACGTCGGTGGTGGATTGAGAGCTGCGTTGTGCGGTTTCGTTCCCCGTGCGCGTTGGGGTCTGAAGTGCGGTGTGCGGTGTTGAGTTTGTCATTGCGTCGTCGTCGAGGTGGCAGGGAACCGGTTCGTGTACAGGTTCTGTTGGGTCAAACGTATAGAAGAGTACATTCGTACTCTGGTCGGTGTAGCCGCGATTGGCTGAATGCGTGACGTTGGCGTTGTCGAAGTGTGTCCATCTTGCGTCATTGTATGGGGTATCGTTTAACACGTGTACAGTGTAGTGTCCCGCGTTGTCTCGTCCTGCGTGGGCAACAACTGCTCTGAGCCTCAGCGGTTGTGCCTGGTTAGGCACCTGCAGCGTTTGGTCAGCTGCAACCGCTTGGCGATTCTCCCTTGTGTGCTGGTTACGTGTTATGCGTAGAACGAGGCTTCCTTGTATCCTGCTGATGCTGTGTTGCATGGTCGTCTTATTGGAGGTTCCGCACTCGCATCTGTACGTGTCCGGTTTGTGTGGGGCACAGTGGAAGTCCAGGCATCCTTGTACCGTGCTTGCAACAGGGGCGATGACAGCCACGTCGTTCCAGTGACCGTTCGTGTTGTTGTGCTTACATTTGGCACAACGTGTTGTCGTCGAGTACCAGTGTCGTATGGCGTCGAAGTTGTCAGACTCGCCTGGTTGACAGCACGTGTGTGCTGCGTTTTCGTCTACGATTGACGCGATTACCACCCTCATTGCTTCCTCAAAGTCGTGTTGTTGGCCCGCTTCGAAGGGATGTTTTAGGTTCTGGTGCAGTCTAACGACGGTGTCCGGTGTTCTTATCCGCTGTGTCCAGTCGTACGCAGCCAAAGTGCATTCCCCTGTTCCGTGTGCTGCACATGTGACGTATTTCGATATCTGTTCGGCGAGGTTGGTGGCCGAGATCACGTTAAGTACCGCTTGTAAATAGCATGTATTTACAGCTGACAGGGTTTGCCGCATCGTGGTCTTGGGGTTCCTTGGTAGTTATTCTTTTGGCGGCGAAGGCGGCGATTGCTGCGGCGACGGTGATTGGAGCGACGATACTTGTAACTCGTTCGGCGACTGTAAGCGGTCTAGGCGGTTGCAAGGGCTGCGAGTTGCGGGAAGACGGTTCGCTGGCTAGGTCTAACGGGATGAAGTTCGCCGGTTTGTGTTTTCCTGCGTACTCGGGTTCGTCGATACGCTGTTTTCCGGCTTTGCGTCTGGCAATCGAGAACCCGAGGAACGGCTTGAGTTGATTCAGAAGTCGTGGCAGGTTCGCGAACTCTTCAGTCAGCCATGCGTTCCAAGGTGCGTACAGGACACGCGGGTTGTGTCCTCTCTCGATCATGGAGTACACGCTCCTTTGAATCTCCACGCGCAAGTCTTGCCAGTGGTTGGTCTGTCGTATCGCTCTGATGAGAGCTCTGATGAGAGCGCCTTTGAAAATTCCACTGGCTTGCGACTTGGGGGCTGTGGAGAGCTCGTGGGTGTAGCGTGTTCCGTAGTTCTTTGGCTGGATGGAAAGGCGTATGTGGGGTGCATGGGGGGTCGGGTCGTTCTACTCGTATGCGTACTCCGAGAAAAACGACGTCGTCGTGTGCGGTTGTGGTGTTCTTGTAGCGCATATGGTAAAGGTGTTGATGTGGAGGTGTCGTTCCCCAGTTGAGGAAGTCATCGATGAAGCGGAGCGTATGCGCGTGTGCTTTCGCCTCTTCGATCTTGCCTTCTTCTACGAGCCTGTCAATGTAGGCTTTTTCAATCCGGTAACAGAACAGATTCGCGATGTCAGAGCTCGCGTTACCTCCCATGGGAATGCCGTCAACCTGCCTGTAAACGTTGTCACCCTGAGCTATGAAACTGTTGTTGATGATCATAGTTAGCAGTTCTTTGATCTGCTCTTTCGTGTAACCTCTTGTCTTGTCACTTGTTTGGCGGGTGAAGGCGAACGTCTTTTTGCCTTTTTGTTTAGCTCCTCGTGTGAGATTAGGATTCCCTTCTGCTTCTTCGAACTCAAATGCTTCCTCGATCGCTGCGCAGACTTCTTCTATGATTTTTCGAGACTGGAGGTCCTATGAACATGCAATGTGAATAGCCTCTATTCGAGCCAACCCCACTTTTCTCTACACTCAAAAGTGTATTATTTTTTTGGAGCTGGGGGATGTGCAACGCTGGCTTTTTTCCCCCCTGCCAAAAGGCAAACGGGTGGCAGAGTGAGCGGGCGTCGGCCTTCAGGCCGGTAGGCCCGGGTTCGAATTCCGCCCTTGACATTTTTCCGGTCGAAGATTGTTTTCGAGGTTTGTTGCGTTTCGGGGTCAAATGTGCCCGAAATTTGCGTTTTGGGCGGAGTTTCTCAGTATCTCGCGGTATTTGGGTCACCCCGGGAAACGGAGTCGGGCGGGCGAGACAGGCCAAACTTGCTACGAACCGAACTTTGCTTCACCAGAGCTCAGCTTCGCGCGAACTTTGCTTCGTCCGAACTCAGCTGCGCCCGTACCAGAATTTAGCATCGCCCGAACTTTGCAGCGCCCGAACTTTGCTTCGCCAGAACTTAGCTTCGCCCGAGCGTTGCTTCGTCCGAACTCAGCTGCGCCCGAACTTTGCTTCACCAGAACTTAGCTCCGCCCGAACTTAGCATCACTCGAACTTATTATCGTCCGAACTGAGCTTCACCAGAACTTAGCTGCGCCCGAACTTTGCTTCGCCGGGGGGCGGGGGGGGCGCCCACCCGGGGTGTCCCCCCCCGGGCACGAGCACCGACCTTGGCTTCACCCGGACTTTACCACCCTGGCCGAACTTCGCTTCGTGCCCGAACTTTTTTTTTTACCAGCGCCAGTGCTCCCGCTAACCTCACTTTTGGTGAGGAATCCAAAAACCTGTTCGGGGCTTGTTTTTTTTTTTGTGCCACCCAAAAAAATTTCCCCCCGTGTTGTGCAGGTTATTAGCTTCGTTTTTGCCTTGGTTTCCCGACCAACTTTCTTTTGCCGCTGTGAGACCGAGAAAGCTTTTCTCCAGGGGGGGGGTCCGGGGGGCTCCGCCCCCCGGCAAACGGTACGGTACAGGTGGAGAACGTTTGCACTTCTCAGTCTGTTTGTCACAGTAAACACTGCAAATTCCTGGAGGCAACAGCCCATTTCAAATTCAACCACCACTTGATACTGCGTGCTGGTTAATCATTGGCACGAGTAGACGCAGACCAGAGATCACATGGAACAAGGCAATTGTTTCGACTCGGAGAATCTGTCAAGAAATCCGGGGTTGCTTCTGATCCTCGGCTCTCTTTCTCGGCTCCAGCCCCCGTGGCAGCCCCTGACTTCTGCCCGCCAGCCCACGAGTAGACTGTGATGCAGTGCTTTGGCTACACGATACCACCAACGGGAAAAAGGTGAGGAATTCCTCGTGAGGAATTCCTCACCCTCTTTTTCGAGCCTCTTTTTTTTTGAGGAATTCCTCGCACTTTTTCGTTAGCGGGAGCACTGACCAGCGCAGCCTGAGCGCTTAGCACCAGAACTTAGCAACGCCCGAACTTAGCATCACTCGAACTTAGCTTCACCAGCATTGCCCGAACTTAGCTTCGCCCAAACTTTACTGTTCCCCGAACTTTAACTGCTGCCTCCAGTCTCGCCACGCGCCGGCCTTAGCCGAGCGCACGTACTCTCTTGCGAGAGTTTCGTGTACATGTCTACGAAGTCGTGTGTGGTGGGTATTTTGTAACGTAGGCGGGTGAGGTTCTGCTTTATGTGCAACGTAACATCGTCTGGTCCTTCTGTGAACCAAACCCGCTTTATTCCCGTCCGGCGAAAGTTGATGCCGTCTTTCTTTTTTAGGGCTCGCATGACACCCTTGAGGATTCCCGAGAGCTCGAGATGGGCATTCGTAAGGGTCGCTTTAGGGGACTCTCTTCTGGTTTGCTTGACTTTTTTATCGGCGGCTACGCCGGCTATCCATCGGAAAGACGGTTCTGCTTTGTGTAGCTTTATCGTCCCGTATAGATGGGGTAGCCCTTTGTGAAACGGGAGGTCTATGTCTGCCATCATTCGGCGGTGTTCGCTCTCGACTTGGCTCTTCGTAAGGTTTTGTTGTTCGTACGTTTCGCTTGCTTCGAGCTGCTGCCGTAGTGCATGGACGTATTGCGTTTTGCAGCAGTATCCGAAGTCGTGAGTTGTTTTGTCGATGGGGAGGATCACCAGCTGTTCCTTGATGGCTGTGAGCTCTGCTGTAGCTTTCGCGTCGAGTTTCTCGTCGTCTGAAGGTGGTAGTACTGCCATTCTGCGTGAGACTTCGTCTTTTAACTCGTTTTCGAAGGCTTGTGTGTCGCTGTCTTCAGGGTAGTTGTTGTGGACATATTCTTCGATCGCTTCGTGCAGGCTTTTCTCGAGTGCATGGTGACTTTGGTAGCATCGATATTTCCTGCCTCTTTTCGCGATTTCCGTCAGTCCTTTTTCCCTCGTGATATCCGTGAGGAAGCCGATGGCGTGCCCATCGATGGTTTTTCCTGTATTATATTTTTGACACGGGCATTGCTCTGGTTTGTTGGGGTGCAAGTCAGGGAGTTCCTTGCTGATCTGCGTGACGTTTTGTAGTCGTAGGTAGAGCGGGGGATTAAGCCGGTAGGTAATCTTGGTACGCTGTAGGATCTCATCTTTCGGGCAGGCACGCTTGACTGCTGGCAGCTGGAGGATGTCGTGTAGATGTAGTTGGGCGATGTGTTCACTGCCGTGTGTGACGATGAATCTTGCCGGGGCCCCACCATCTTTGACCACCTTATGTAAGGTTATCTCTCCGAGTCGGTTTTTGAGACGCTCTTCGAGTGTTAGGACATTTTGTGGAAGCCCGGTGCGGGGTGCGTGTGCTACGAGCCAGTTTAAAAGGCGACGTATCCGTTGACGTCCCACTAGGTCAAAATTGTACTGTTGAAGGTCTTCGTCGTTGAGGTTGAGGAGGTGGTGAAGTTGGCTTCGTACTCGTGCTTCGTTGGTAAGGCTGATTTGCAACTTCCCGTTCTCTATCCATGCCCAGGTAGTCGTCTTCGGACTCTTCTTACTACGTGAGTGCGGTTGGTTCGTACGTTTTCTACTGTTCCGCGGGCGCGTCAAAGTTGCTGTTGTCTTGGCGTGTCGTTGGACATTGAACGTAGGATTGAAGTGAGAGATCCACGTTGCTGTTTCCATCCTACGTGCAGTTGTTTGTGTTGCTTTATGTGGAAAACAGTTTGCGCGTCACGCCGCTTTGCCTCGTAGGTTGCCCAGAATTGCTTTTCGTAGTTATACTTTGCTTTGGTACGAAAGCAAGTAAGAAACGGATTCTCCTTGAATTCCGGGCGGTTGGCTTCTTGCGTGTCGATAGCATTTTGTTTCAGTTTATACTTCAGATGCTCGTCGGGTGAGGTGTATAGGCGGACGGTGATATTCTTGGTTGGTTGGTGGTTGGCTGTGGTTGTGTTGTAGGTAACGGTAGTTCGAGATTGTTCGAAGTTCCGTTTGCTGGAAGTGGGTGAGGAGCTGACGCCTGCGGGAGGTTCGAAGGTGTGAAAGTATTTGTCCATATACTTGCGAGAGTAGTGAGGCTCGGTGGAAGAATGGACGTGTGAGTGCGTCTGTCTATTCCGTTTATCGCGGTCGGCCAAGGGAAGTGCGTTGCTGAAGTCTTGGAGAACGTGAGAGCGCGCGAAAGGTATCGCGGTGGTTTCGTTGCTAAAAGCTTGCTTCTGCAGTGTTTGGTTCGTACTATGACAGACGTAGGAGGAGTGGGCAGCAGTGGTGTTGGAATGCGGGCTGCCGAAACTGTCAGTGTGGGTTGTGCGTTGAGGCGTTCTGTTGGAGGTCGTAGAATAGGGATATCTAAGGGGTTGAGGCGTGTATCCGGTGTCTTTGCGGCCCACATCGACGGTACTAAGAGAGCATGGTGGTGGGACATATGACTGGCCGGAGGTTACGACGCGGTGCGGCTGCGGTATATAGCTATCGTCGTGGGGGGTGAAAGTTTGATCCGTGTACGACAGAGTGTTGGAGGTGGTGCGGTGAGACAAAGTGCCCGTCATGCAAAGTGTGGTGGTGTATGTTTGGGGGTGTGGGATCGATAGCGTTGTACGGTGTAGGTCCGTAGGTATTGTCGTCAATGGTGGTGTCATGATATTTGTTGTCGGCTCGGCTGGTGGTGATTGGAATGTATGGTTGTGGGATGTAGGCTTCGTCTTTGTAGGGTGTGTGGTGATGTGAGTTTTGCGTAGGTGTGGATGATCGTGTGTTGGACGGTTGAAGTATGCGAGTGTCGTCGTTGCGAGAAGTAACTTGGTCCGAGTTAGGTGAGAAGCTGATGGAGGGGGGGAGGTGCGGCTGTGGGACGTATGTGTCGTGAGAGGGATGGTGGTGTGCGTCTGAACGTTGAAGTATGCGGCGGCTGTCGTTATGAGCAGCGTTTCGGTCCCTGCCAGAGGATACACTGGTCGTGCTGCACGGCTGTGGGATGTAAAACTCCTCGTTGAGAGGTGTGTGGCGTGTGTAGGGAGAAGGTGCGCCAGAATGCTTGGTGTACGGTTGAGGTACATAGGTGTCGTCGCTAATGTAAGAAACATTCGTCATGTAAGGTGAAACGTTGACGGTGGGATTGTAGTACGGCTGTGGGATATAGAACTCATCGGAGTGAGGCTTGCCGTGGCGTGTGTTTGGAGAGGATGTGTCGGAGCGTAAGTCGTACAGTTGAGGTACATAGCTGACGTCGCTGAGGGAGGTGATTTGGCACACTGGAAAACTACGAGTGCAGAAAACTAGCTTTTTCGAGTGAATGAGATAGGTTTTCCACCGCACCACCAGACTTTTCTGCACTCGAGTTGCACTGACACCAGGTAGAGCGGAGGCCAAAATCGAAGAAAGGTGTTCAAGCGGGGCAGCAGATGTCCTTGCATCTGCAATAAGCCGGGCAAGTACCAAGGAAGATACGAAGACTTCCTAGCTTTCGTCAGGTCCTGTCGGCGTGCTCGAGGCACAGCCCAAGAGAAGAAGTGCGTACAATAATGAGAACGGTTACCCCGGAGAAATGAAGGGCACAACTGCAAGATGACACGTAAAAGGAAGACAGTACGCAAATGACACACGTTCTTACTCTTAATGGCACACCTTCTTACCTTTACTTGTCATTTGGAGCTGTGGTCCTCACTTCTCAAGCTGAAAACGTCTTCAGGACCACCTTTTCCCCGGCATTGCCTTGACAAATGGTCAACAACTTACTAGAACCCCCAAAAGGTCAGCAGTGCGGAAAAGTAGGTCACCAGTACGGAAAAGTAGCAAACGAGAGTGCAGAAAAGTCGGGTGGCAGGTGGTAAAAACAGTTTCTGGTGTCATAAAAGGCCAGTTCTTTCGTTAGCCTTCCGTAGGCGGGGGTTTGGTGGGAATAAAGTCGTCGGGGGGAAGACTCCCCTGTCCCTGACCCAATATTTTACGCGGGCTTAAACAAAATCGGGTCAAGCTGGCCCTATTTTTAAGCTCCACCCCTGCTGCAAAGTAAACTGCGCAGAGAGGAAGGTTGGCATTCATACAAATACCGTATGATATCGCATGAGAAAAGAAGCAGCATACGACTGAAAGTCGGAGACGCTTTCCGAATGTTCGCCGATTGTGCGAATGTCTTTTGCAGTGTCACTGGGTCTCAGAAACGGAACGAGAGGGTTGTGGGAGCTGCTATGTGCGGATTGTACGCCAAACTGTTTTGAGGTAATGCTGGTAGGAGACGCGTAGTTGGTCGGTCGCGACGAAAGGTCATTGTGCGGGCGTCGATACTTTGGAAGGCGAGAGGCCTGCTTGCGGAACTTGGTGGAGTGGTCGGTCTCGGATGCGAGGGCGACAACGCTGCCTGTGGGTGAGTTATCTTGCGTGGGGTGCGCAAACTTCGGTGAATCACGCCTGTTGGTCTGTTCACTAGTAGTGGTCCAGGCGGACGGCTGACGTAGGATGACAGGCGTGTTTGGGCTTTCCATGTCGTCGTTTGCTGTGACGTCCTTGTAGCACTCCACTGCGGCCTCAGCCGCGCAAACGCAGTGTCGCGAGCAGTGTTTGACGGCGTTGTACGATGCGAGTATCGTGTCGCCTTCGAAGAATTCGACGATTCCCTTTCGTGCACCCAGCACTTCCAGCGCACGGGCGGCAACCCGTGAGAAGTCGATGGAAAGCCCACGGGCAGCTTCCAGCGGGATCTTGGGCGTGTTGCAGAGAGCGATCCGGACCAGAGTAACGGGCAGCAATCGCAGAGGCCCTCCGAAGCTGGTGTGGTTGTTGGAGAGGGTCAGAAAAGAGCGGGTCCTTTTGTTCGTTGACCCAGTATCTTCGGTCGCAGGGTGCAGGCTACTGCTGTTCGGGGAGGTCATGTCAGCAGTAAGATCCTCGACGGAAGAACTTGAATGGTCAGAGAACTGATCGACGTTCGGAAGGCAGCTTTGCGGGAGGAACCGCTTGTACCCTTCCAGATTCTCGAGGATGCTGCGAAGGGATGTCACGAGATCACCGTGCAACTCTTCTTCGGATGCTGCCAGGCGCTCCTTGGCGGGGTCTAAGTCGAAGCGGGATATATGGTGCGCTATTTCCCGCACAGCGTCTGTTGCTGCAGCGCTGGCATCTTTATCGTGCTGCAGGGTAGATGCGAACTCGCGCATGAACATGTAGTTCAAGAACAAGAGTGCAAGGCGAATCCCCTGGCTGGTCAAAGCAGCCGACAGGCTTTGCACGCACGGCAACTCGCTGCAACTGGTGGAGAGAGCTTGTTGGCGGGCTTCTTGGTCAGGAATACCCGGCAAGTCATACAAGCCGAAACGAGTACAGTCTTCGACGGTGATCAACGTCGTCCACAGTACAGCGACCACGAATGTTCCCGACGCGTAGTAGCTGGGCATTTTGATCGCCGTGAACAAGTCCATAAATGTCATGAACATTGGCCACACGGGGCTGCCGTGAAGAACACGCCTTTCGAGATCGGAAACAACGAGCGCAGTCAAACCTGCCGCTGTACCCAAGCCGATGAGAAGATTGGGTACAGACTTCCGCACAACCATCCACGAGCCAATGCCCACCGAGCACACGAACAGGAGGGCTGAAGGGAAAAAACTGGAAAGCAGAAAGGCGCTCTCGTTGTCGAGCATCAACTCGACCATCCACGGGACCAAGATGAGGGGACACAAAAAGACGACAAGGCTGAGTAGTTTCTTTCGTTGAATGGTTATGGCGCTGTCGTCTGCATGGGCCACAGCCGCGTACACAAAACCAAAGCATCTCATTGTGCGCTCCCCCGCACACGCAATAAGAAATAGGCAATGGACAGCGACTCGAAGATCGGAGCCACTCGTACCTGCTATTCGCTCTGTTTTCCTCTGATTAATCCTTGTTTTCCTGTGTTGGGAAGAGTGCTTGAAAGATGTTGCGCTTCACCGATGATCGGCATTTTGGGTGCGTGGGAGCAAGCATTGGGTTTCGTTGACTAAACTGAACCTTCTCCTCAATGACCGTGAGGAACGTTCTGAGACATTCCTTGTTCGAACACCACTCCTCTCATCTTCTTCATACTTTGCTCACAGTATGAACTTTGCGATACACGGAAGATGTAGAGGTAAATCCTTCAGACTCAGACGTTCTCATGAATCTCCTGGAATCGTAACTGTTTCTGATGGCTTGCAAGTGAGGGGCAAAAGACTGCCGTGTTTTAACGGGATCAGGCTTGCAGAATCCCATATGCTACATCACGTATTGGTCACACGTGTGCACTACTACCACTAAAGGGGGGGTAGACAAGGATGGCCGGGATTTTTGAATTGGATTTTAAGGTTGGATTTTTTGATGGACCTTTTGGATTTTTTGGATTTTTTGCCGATGGATTTCTTGGATTTTTCATAAAATCCACAAAAGAACCCAACACTCGATAGAGGAACCACCAAAGAGTTTCAAGATGCCGGGTAGAGAAGCGTGCTGGAGCGGGGCCCACTTTACATCTGGGAAATGCACATACTGCGAAGCGACGTTAGGAAACACGTCAGAAAACACACTTGAGGGCCCATCTCCGTGACTGCACCAAGGCCCCAGATGGCGTGCGAGAAGAGTCTTTTGCAGATATAGCGAAGTATAAGACGCGACTTAGTAAATATGCTGATGTCCCGTGGATAGCAACCGCGTGCGTGCAGCACCCCTTCCTCAATGTCTGATTTTTTCCAAAACTCCTACCTCCTACCCAATCCGACTTTGCACATGCAATTGCGACTGTTCTAAGGCAAACGGCTGTTTAGTGTTGCAAACGAAACATGAACACGCTGAAACGGGTCTTCCATACACTGGAATCAAGTGCTCGTAAGCAGACGAACTGTGAGTGTTGCAAACGAAACGCAAATGAACTGAAATAGAGACCTCATACACTGAAATCGACTGTGCACAATCTGATCGATCTCTCTTAATAAAAGATTAAAGCGCCGAAGGCGCAACCACCCAATCCGACTTTGCACACGCAATAGCGACTGTTCTAAGGCAAACGGCTGTTTAGTGTTGCAAACGAAATTGCGTGTGCAAAGTCGGATTGGGTGGTTGCGCCTTCGGCGCTTTAATCTTTTATTAAGAGAGATCGATCAGATTGTTCACAGTCGATTTCAGTGTGTGAGGTCCCTATTTCAGTTCATTTGTGGTTCGTTTGTAACACTCACAGTTCGTCTGCTTAGGAGCACTTGATTCCAGTGTATGGAAGACCCATTTCAGCGTGTTCATGTTTCGTTTGCAACACTAAACAGCCGTCTGCCAACAGTCGCAATTGCGTGTGCAAAGTCGGATTGGGTGGTTGCGCCTTCGGCGCTTTAACCCCTTACGGACGGGAGACATATATATATATATATATATATATATATATATATATATGTCGAAAAATCAAAAAAGGTTGCGGAGATCATCTCGCCTATGAAGACACAACGAAAGTGATCCATGTTTGCTTCTTTGGAAAGATATGTCACAAATCTTTCAAATGCACCCTTCATCGGACAAAACTGCTGCCCGAGCTGCCAAGCGGATGCCACTGCAAAACTTGGGGGCTGGCCAGAAATTGGGGGTTTTCGAGTTCTTGCCTGTGCCCATTACAGAACCCAAGCTCTGGCACGTGCCAGGGACCCAAGCCACACCCAGCCAGTGCATGTTGGTCAAAGTGGTCGATGTTTGCTTCTTTGGAAAGATACGTCACAGATCTTTCAAATGCGCCCTTCATCTGACAAAACTGTTGCCCGAGTGACGAACAGATGCCACCGCGAAACCTGGGACCCAGCCAGCATGGGACAGTAGCAAAAGACGGGGGTGAAAGCTCAAAGGCGGACAAGGAAAAACGGGCATGCGAAGAGATGATCATTTGATTTGGTGCAGCGACGGGAAGAAAGGGTCTCTGATTCCACTACTTCTTTGCAACTTTGCTGATTCTGTGGCCAGCCGACAGTGTACGATCCCTCCCTCTCTTGAAGTGCCGGCCGTTGGGGTCCTTCAAACGGTCAACGGTGCCTTGCATGGTTGGGTCATCGAAGAGATGTTGCGCCATGGTGTGGTACCTTCCGAAACACGGCACAGGGCAAAGAGGGACATCACACTGCTCGCATTTGTAAAGCGCACCTTTGCGCTGCACGTGGCATATGCACCGTCGCTGCTGATCCAGCTTGACGAGGTTGTGAAATAGCCCGTTCAACCTGTGATCAACGCCGTGCTTCTGCTTTTCTGTCTTGCGAGCAGATTGGGGCGAAGGTGAGGGTGGCGGTATCGTTTTTTTGGAAGGGGGTCCCGTCTCTGTAGAGCACTCTGTTGGGCAGTCCTTTTCGGCGGAAAGGAGCTCCATCACCAGCTTGCGCTTGAAATCGGGAAGTGAAGGTGTTCTTCCTTTCTTGTCAGTGCTCAGCATTTTCCACACGATGTAGGCATTCACAGTGGAGACCTCGACTAAGTAGAAAAAAAGTTTGAGGTACCAACGCCGGCCCTTCATGAGTCGCCCGCAACTCGCCATGAGCTGATCGCCCAGGTCGACGCCGCCCATGTACGTGTTGTACGAGCTGACGATATCCGGCTTCTCCACCTTGCGTGTCTCCTTGTTGGAGATTTTGCGCTCCACTGTGGTAGTGGTTTCCCCAACAGGAAGCGTGGACAGCATTTTCACAGGGCGCTTGTCGTGCCACTCGACGTAGGTCACGTTCCCTGCCTGACGAAAAAAGACGTCCCCTGGCTGAGGCTCTTTCGCCTTTTGTTCTTTGCTCTTGCGTCCTCTTTTCTTCTCTACTTGGTGCAAGACTGGAAGCCCCTTCCGGTTGGATCTGACCGTTCCGCATGCGTGAAATCCCAACGAAAAAAGACGGTTCATCAAGGGGACACTGGTGTAGTAGTTATCGAAATAGAGCCAATGTCCGCGTTGTGCGTACCAGCGGACAAGGGAATATATTTCCCGCTCACAAACGCTGATCCCTGGTTCTGATGCCTGTCCTTGTTCTTTGCCGGTGTAAATTGAAACCCGCAGCACGTAGCCACTTGAAGCCTCGGCTAAGACGAAGGCTTTGATGCCAAAGCGGTGGCGCTTTGCTGGCAGGTACTGCTTGAAGGACACATATGACCCCTACATGACCCCTATATGACTCGTAGTTTAACTGAGGGAATTCTGTATCGCAAGGCACTCTCCCACAGGTTACCTTACCCCTCCCGTACACTTCGATCCCCGTTCTTTTCCGCCCACCCTCCAAAGATTGTGGCCACCGTATCGCTTTTGACCGCGAAGAGCAATCGGCACCTGGGCGCAGTTCTTGTAACGGGATCCCCATCGTTGTTAGAGGCAACCTGCATCTTGCAGCCGGAAGAGCGAAGCAGGAGAAGGCAGATATTGGCCGAGGCTCTTGAAACGGGACGTCGGGGCGGCTTAAAGGACGACTTGTTGATCCTCACGGTATCGTGCCTCGTCTTCGTTTTCTAGACGTCTGCCGCGACACTCTCGAACTAGCTGTTCGTTGCTGCTTCCGAAGGCGAAGAGACTGTTTGATCCTTGCTGACTCTGAACCTCTATTTCCTTTTCTCTTCTTTTAGTGCATCATGTCGAGCCCCGAACCCAACCTTGCCCCGTTTACACTGAGTGAAGTGCGCACTGCACGTGCAAGGGCAACATCCCCCTCTGCAACAGCAGGACAGGGGTTCCCAGCGCCAGTCGAGATGTCATGCTCCTGGATCAGGCAGAGTCCCTTCTTGGAAAGTTAGTTGTGTACTCCTGCAGACGGAAAAATGACACGAGCGGGTGGCTCATGCATGCTTTAACATGCAGGGTCAAGACCTTGTGTCTTTTTCAAAATGGCAAAAAAAAAATTCCGGAAAAAAATTGGGTTTTTTGAATTTTAAAAGTTTGGAACAAACTCTGCAGTAATTTTTGAGGAAGTTGAGCAAAAAAAAAAAAAAATCCAAACAAAATTTTAGGGCTCTATCGGCCCCGTGGGAGCGTTTGAAAAGACACAAGGTTTTGACCCTGCATGTTAAACGCTTTACGTTTCACCCACCACAACCACTACCCCTGGATCATGGTGTATGCTTGGAAAGTCACACCAGTGCGGCCATATTGGTGCAGAGCCGGATCCAGATTGGGTTTACAACCGGTTAATTGAGGCTTCTGTTCATCAAACTGAGGCAGCTCAGCGCGAGATGAATCTTTTGAGGGGTACGATGGAAGCACGACTGATGGGGTTGGAACAGCAATTGCAGTTCCAACATAACATGCAGGGTCAAAACCTTGTGTCTTTTTAAAACGCTCCCGTGGGGCCGATGGACCCCGAAAAAAAAAGTTGGAAAAAAAAAATTTGCTCAACTTCCTCAAAAATTACTGCAGAGTTTGTTCCAAACTTTTAAAATTCAAAAAACCCAATTTTTTTCCGGAACTTTTTTTTTGCCATTTTCAAAAAGACACAAGGTTTTGACCCTGGATGATAAACCAGAAAACATGAAAGAGTTTGATGTAGACCAAGAGTCCCAGACGAAGATGAGAGCCACTGAACAGAAATGGTCTCACCCAGCGGCGGTGAAGAGTGTGCATGAGTGGAAGGAAATTTTTGAATCGAGCAGCCCCGATGGGTTGATTTTTGCATTGCAAGCACAGTATGTGAGCGGCTTGACTGGATTGCAAGGCGGGAAAGATTTGGAAGCAGCTTTTGACCAGCTTCGTCTGTGGGTGATTGGTTGCGCCATGACAGCGGGATGGGAGTCGACTCCCCTGTTAGACTTGGGCAATGTGCTGCTCCGCAATTTGCGGGTGCATCACTACCATGTGCGAGACCGAGTGCCCCGAGGTGCACTGTTGGACAAGTTGAAGGCGGGAGTCGAAAGTCCCCAAAGTCTAAAGTAGGACTTTAGACTTTGGCCCAAGCAATCTTGAGTTCAAAATCTCAAAGTCTAAAGTCCCAAAGTCTAAAGTCCTACTTTAGACTTTGGGGACTTTGGACCCTGGCTACTTTGAACCTTGGGTGCTTGGTCAAAATTTTGGGTCAAAATTTTTGGGTCAAATTTTTGGGTCAAATTTTTGGGTCAAAAATTTTGGGTAGAAAATTTTGGGTCAAAAATTTTGGGTCAAAATTTTGGGTCGAAAATTTTGGGTCGAAAATTTTGGTCAAATTTTTGGGTCGAAAATTTTGGGTCAAATTTTTGGGTCGAAAATTTTGGGTCGAAAATTTGGGTCAAAATTTTGGGTCAAAAATTTTGGGTCAAATTTTTTAGAGTTAAAGTTCGCTTGAAATACCGGGGTTTTAGGGTCTCTGTGTGACCGTTCATGAATGGGTTCTCTTAGAGCAAGAAAGGGCTTTATGGTTACGGATTGTATATTTAGTGCATGCTTTCGTTATGGGTTATGGCTAGCCATATCCGGGACTGTTTGTGACCGACACCAAGTACATTCCTTCGTGGAGTGTAATCTTGGGCCCCCCACGTTCTACAAGTTGAGCAGGGGTTGCCTTGTAGCCCGTACCGGTCTGTTGTCCGCGTTTTAATGTATTTTCTCGTAGAGTGGTGCTTGGGTTTCGCGACACTTGCGGTGCTTCACGTGGTGCGGGTTGCTTCCGCCCTAATATAAGGTTTTTTTTGGGTAGGTTTGCTGGGTAAAACTGTTCGTTGCTCGCCACAGTTAAGGCACTCTGGGCACACTGGGTACCCGTGGTTAGTGAGGTTATTCGTCTGATGTAGTCGTCGTTGCTGTGTGTCGTTTACAGTGCTTCTTTTTACACCAGGGCTTATGGTGGTGTAGACTTTTGAAGCGTGGTTTCCCCACGGTTCGTCCGTCGCTGTGGCAGTAGGGACATCTATCTCGTTTCTGGGTGGTGCTTCGCAGCGTTGTTTCTGTTTGTGACTTAGTTCTGGGTGGTTTCTTCTTGCAGTAACGTAGGTGCGTCCGTAATCCTTGTTTTCCCTTCAGTTTGTGGCCGGTTGTTGTTGTGCGTGTGTGGCAGTGGGGACATCGTAAGTCGTCAGTGGTCGAAAATTTTGGGTCAAATTTTTGGGTCAAAAATTTTGGGTCAAAATTTTGGGTCAAAAATTTTTGGTCAAAATTTTTGGGTCAATTTTGGTTGCCATTTCCTCACCACCAGAGCCTCAGTGAGGGTGGTAGACAACAAGGTGCGTTTTTTTTTTTTAGGTGGAGTGTCGAGGACTTGTGGCATTGCCTGCCCCCCTAATCTCCACCCCTCTCAGTACTGTTGGGGGGAGGACCCCTTTTTCCAAAGTTGGTGTTCAGCTGAACAAGTTTCAGCAACAGGGAATTCGTCTCGCTGTTGTGCAGAAAACGTGAGTGGAGGAATAAACTGGAGCCGATGCCAGGAACACAAGAGGAAACAAAGAAATGTGGGAGCTAAACTAACGCGGTGCATGTTGTGCAGCTAGTCACCAGGGGAAGGGCACGCAAAAAGAAGTTGCCCAACCCTACCGCCAACACCACCCAACCTGGGCTTGTGGTGAGATAGGGATCCGGGGGCAGAATTCCCCGCAGCAAACTTAGAGACTTCAGAATGACAGAGAAAGTAGTGAAAGGAAGTGGAAGAGAGGGAGAGAGAGAGAGATACTTTGAAACTTGGTGTTCAGCAACACCTCCCATTCTGGACTTCAGAATGACATCCAACAGAGAATGTAGTGAAAGCAAAGTGGAAAAGAGAGAGAGAGAGAGAGATTTTGAAACTTGGTGTTCAGCAACACCTCCCATTCTGGACTTCAGAATGACACCTAACAGGGGGGAAGGAAACAATGAAAGAGGAGTTTTAGTTTCGTAGTCTGAGCCTGCGTCTTTTGGATGGTGTATCCTGCTCTTCTAGGTCAAACACAGGGGGGGTTAGTTCTGGGGTCTCTTCTCGAGCTCTCTTCCCAAAAGTCAGGGTGAGTGGAGACTTTGGTGAGTCAGGGGCAACAACTTTGGTGTCCACTTTGGCATTTGCCTTGAGTTTCCGGTCTAGCTCTGGCTTCTTTGCATCAAAGGTGTGGCAAGCCACCTTTTCAGCAGCCTGAGATGCTGAGGCTGGTGCTGGAAGCCTTGTGAGGATCAAGCTCTCCAACAATTTCATGTGGTCAGAAAGCTGACTTCCAGGGTTCTACAGGTGGGGCTTCCTTTTCTTTGGCAGCAGCAACTTCTTCCTTCTCTTCAACTTCCTCAAAAGCTTCTTCCTCAACCTCAGGAACCTCAGGAAGAGGCTGGTATTCCCACAGGGGCTCAATTTCAACTTCTTCTTGTTTCACAACTGCCTCAGCTTCAACAAGGGTGTCACCAGCAGCATCTGCAGCTTCCTGTGCTTCAGCAACAGCCTTGATGCAGGCAGCTGCAGCCCTTGCACTCCTTTTTTAGATGGTTGGGCAAGAGGGATTTCTTCTTCTTCATCTTCTTCTTGCTTAATAGCAAACTCTAGAACCTGCAGTGGTGATGGCATGAAACGGTAGAAGTGCAAACCAGTTAACCAGATTGTACTTGTTGGTGCAGTGCATCTCCCTGCAAGTTTCCTTTTTTGATGGCTTCCAAGACACTTGTTTCTTGGGCGAATGTGGCACCAACACCAAACTTCTTTTCTAACTTGGTGGATTTTTGCACCCATGAAGTCACCAATTTGGTGAACTCATCCTTCCCATGGTTCACCCATGCGTACTTCACCTTTCCTCTTGACTCTTTTTCTTCACGCCAAAAGAACTGGTCAGACATGGGGTTGAGGAGTGAGCGGTAGGTGGCTGCTCCGTCGGATGTGATAACATGCAGGGTCAAAACCTTGGCGGGTGTCAGATTTTGCAAACGCGAAATCTCAGATTTTGCAAAATCTGAGATTGGCGAACCCAGAATTTTTTTTTGCTGGGCCAAATCTCAGATTTTGCAAACCTGAAAATCTCAGATTTTGCAAATCTCAGATTTTGCAAATCTCAGATTTTGCAAAATGGGCCAATCTCAGATTTTGCGTATTTCACCAAAATCTCAGATTTTGCAAAATCTGAGATTTTGGTGTGAGTGCAAAATCTGAGATTTTCAGAACTACAACAACAAAAATTTTGGGTCAAGTTTTTTTGGGCTCAGCTTTAGGACAGTTCCACGCAGTGTGTTCTGTCGGATTGGGAGGGTTGCGCCTTCGGCGCTTAAAATTTTTATTATAAGAGATGGCAGGAGGTTGCCACCAGTTGATTTCAGTGTGTGGGGTCCCTATTTCAGGTGTTAAAATTTCGTTTGCAACACTCAAATTTCGTCTGCTTAGGAGCACTTGATTTCAGTGTGTGGGGTCCCAAGGTTCTTGATCCAGTTTTTTTTGATCCAGTTTTTTTTGATCCAGTTTTTTTTGATCCAGGTGTACCCACCTGAAAAAAACTGTTTTCAGGCGGGTCTGGATCAACCAATCTGGATCAATAAAAACTGGATCAATATGGCCAAAAAAAACTGGATCAACTTTTTGATCCAGTTTTTATTGATCCAGTTTTTTGACCAGGAAAGTTGATCCAGTTTTTTTCAGGTGGGTAGACCTGGATCAAACTTTGATCCAGTTTTTTCCTGGTGGGTATACCTGGATCAAAAAAAACTGGATCAATAAAAACTGGATCAAAAAAAACTGGATCAATATGGCCAAAAAAACTGGATCAAAAAAAAAATGGATCAATGTCATCAAAAAAACTGGATCAAAAAAAGCTGGATCATTATGGTCAAAAAAAAAAACTGGATCAATTTTTTGATCCAGTTGTGGTGTTGTGTGGGTGTATTGTGAGGTGGAGTGAGTGATGTGGGTGGGTTGAGTGAGGTGGGGTGTGGGTGTGAGTGAGGTGATGTGAAAGGTGATGATGTGGGTGGCATATGGTGTTGAATGGTGGTGTGGGGTGTGAGTGGCTGTGGGCAGCGTCTCTACGCCCGCGAATCTTTACTCCCCGGTAGAAGATCGGTGAAGATCGGCGGAGCAAGGTCGGCGCGAGTCAAGGTCGGCGGAGTAAAGGTCCGCGGAGTAAAGGTCGACAGAGTAAAGGATCCACTCAAGGCAAATTGATTTTTGACCCAAAAATTGGGTTCAAAATTTGGGTTCAAAATTTTGGGTCAAAATTTTGGGTCAAAATTTGGGTCAAAAATTTGGGTCAAAAATTTGGGTTCAAAAATTTGGGTCAAAATTTTTGGGTCAAAATTTTGGGTCAAAATTTGGGTCAAAATTTTGGGTCAAAAATTTTTGGGTCAAAAATTTTGGGTCAAAATTTGGGTCAAAAAATTTGGGTCAAAATTTGGGTCAAAAAATTTGGGTTCAAAATTTGGGTCAAAAGTTTGGGTCAAAAAATTTTGGGTAGGTTTGAACACGAGATTGGGGACCCAGTATTCTCAAGTTATCTTTTGCCTCAAGGCAGGTCTCTACCCCGGCGAATCTTTACCCCGCCGGGGTAGAGATCGGTGAAGATCGGCGGCAGTCAAGGTCGGCGGAGTCAAGGTCGAGGCGAGTAAAGGTGCCGGCGGAGTAAAGGTCGACAAGAGTAAAGGTCCACTCAAGCAAATTGATTTTTGACCCAAAAATTGGGTTCAAAAATTTGGGTTCAAAAATTTTGTGGGTCAAAAATTTTTTGGGTCAAAATTTGGGTCAAAATTTTGGGTCAAAAATTTGGGTTCAAAATTTGGGTCAAAATTTTTGGGTCAAAATTTTGGGTCAAAATTTGGGTCAAAATTTTGGGTCAAAAATTTTTGGGTCAAAAATTTTGGGTCAAAATTTGGGTCAAAATTTGGGTCAAAAATTTGGGTCAAAAATTTGGGGTCAAAATTTGGGTCAAAAGTTTGGGTCAAAAAATTTTGGGTAGGTTTTGAACACGAGATTGGGACCCAGATTTCAGTATCTTTGCCTCAAATGATCCCAATCCAAACTTTTGCCCAAATCTTGAGTCCAATACCCAAGACTGAACATTTTTTGCACCATTTTCGGGTCTGTGACCCAAGATTTGGACCAAATTTTTGAACACCAGATTCGGGGACCCAAATTTCGGTATCTTTGCCTCAAATGATCCCAATCCAAACTTTTGCCCAAATCTTGAGTCCAAACCCAATTTGAACCAAAGTTTTTGATCCAGATGCTTCAGCTGAAAATTTTTGACCAAAAATTTTCGACCCAAAAATCTGACCCAAAATTTTCAACCCAAAATTGTGACCAAAATTTTCAACCCAAAATTTTCGACCCAAAATTTTGACCCAAAATTTTGGTGACCTTTACCCTGCGGAGTAAAGGTTGGCGGAGTCAAGGTCGCGGATCAAGATCGGCGGAGTCAAGGTCGGCGGATCAAGGTCGGCGGAGTCAAGGTCCGACGGAGTAAAGGTCGACGGAGTAAAGATCCACCTAAGGCAAAACACTAAAAATGCCGGAGTAATGATTCGCCGGGTAGAGACCTGCCAAACTCTGCAGTAATTTTTGAGGAAGTTGAGCAAATTTTTTTTTTCCAAAAAAATTTTCAGGGCTCCATCGGCCCCGCGGGAGCGTTTTAAAAAGACACAAGGTTCTACCCTGCATGATACCGGAGTGTCATGTAAAAGAACGGGGATCGAAGTGTACGGGAGGGGTAAGGTAACCTGGAAGTGCCTTGCGATACAGAATTCCCTCAGTTAAACTACGAGAACATGC